>PVIA01013861.1:0-29789 GCA_004024845.1 Tonatia bakeri
TGTGTCCTTTAACTTTAATCCTATAAACCCCTCCCCCTCTCCCCCAAAATCTCTCTTCTCTCTCCTCTGGTCACTTTCTGCCTGTCCTCTATTTCAGTGTCTTTGACTATATTTTGCTTATTTCTTTGTTTTGTTGTTTAGGTTCCTGTTGAAGGTGAGATCATATGGTATTTATCTTTCACTGCCTGGCTTATTTTGCTTAGCATAATGCTTTCCAGTTGCATCCATGATGTTGCAAAGGGTAGGAGCTCCTTCTTTCTTTCTCCTGCATAGAATTCCATTGTGTAAATACACCATAGTTTTTTGATCCGTTCATTTACTGATGGGCATCTAGGCTGCTTCCAGCACTTAGCTATTGTAAATTGTGCTGCTATGAACATTGGGGTGTAAAGGTTCTTTTGGATTGGTGTTATAGGATTCTTAGGATATAGTCCCAGTAGTGGAATTGCTGGGTCAAAAGGCAGATCCATTTTTAGTTTTCTGAGGAAGTTCCATACTGTTTTCCACAGTGGTTGTAGCAGTCTGCAGTTCCACCAAGAGTGCACTAGGGTCCCCTTTTCTCCACAACCTCTCCAACACTTGTTGTTTGTTGCTTTGCTTAAGATGGCCATTCTGACTGGTGTGAAGCGGTATCTCATTGTGGTTTTAATCTGCATCTCTCTGATAGCTAGCGATATTGAACACCGTTTCATGTGATTTTGGATCTTCTGTATGTCCTGCTTGGAGAAGTGTCTAGAACACACAATTTCTACATCAATATAATCAAGATCATTTTGTGGTTCTGCATATCTGGTGAATTTCTCTGTGAAAGGTACCCATTGTGTTTTCTAAACACAGTAAAGAGAAATACACAGATAATGATAGAAAAAAAAGATAGGGCTATTGATTCTAAGTCTTTTATTTCTGTGAAAATGTTTCTGTCATTAGTGGAGAGGTAGATCTTACCAAATTAACTAAATAAAACTTTGTTTATAACATGATTCCTGTAAAATTACCTGAAAATTAAGAGAAGTGATAATGTAGAGTATGTCTGTGACATGAGTGTGGAATATAACAAAAATTTACAGGAACAAGGCCTCACTAAATTAAATCCTCCATGTCAAAAGCCAATGATCACTATGAAATAAATGTAAGGCCTTCATATCCAAAGCAACCAGAAATTAAAAAGACAAAAAAAGTGTCCAGAGAAAATGTGATACTTTTTTTCATATCTCTCAATAATTCCCTGCTACACTCTTGTTAATGATAAAGGAAAAACTACCAACCCTACAATGAAGAGAGCACCTCAGCCAAGTGACTATCAGTGGATTGGAACAATGGATATTCAGTGACTGAGGCATGCAGAAGGACCTGACATTATTGATGAAACACTACCGGTGAAATACATAAATAAGAAAGTCATTATATGAACATAATCATGAGTAAACATTCTTTTTTCCCATGTCAATTCACATGTACCTCTAATGTTCAGTACATGAATTTTGCATTTAAATAGCAAAACCTTCTTACCAATTGAGTGACAATGCCTATTCTACTGACTATTCTTTTTCAGAACACCTGGAGGTATTCTCACTGGAAAATCTGCATTATCTTACCTCTGATATACAGATGTGATGCTGCAGACACATGAACTTAAACATACATTTCCCCTCTCCACCAATACCTGAGTCTCTGAGCCCAACAAATATGTTGCACTTGGCTGCCTTCCATGGATGATTTTTCACAGAGGGAATGAGTTTAGTGTTTGAAGGTTATTAATTAAAGGCAGGAATTCTTCACCTGGGGCAGCCTAAATAAAGAGAATGTACAGAAGGCTCTGGGACAAAGAAGAAAAGTACTGTACATAAACTCTTCGCTTGACAATCATAAATAGAAAATAAAAGAAGTAGAAAAAAACAACCTCATTATCCAAGAACATTAAAGAAAAGAAATAACAGTTACTGGTTCTTAATGCAATCACATTAGTATGAAAAGCAACCAGAGGATCTGACCCAAGGCACATCTTTTACGTGAGAAGCTTTCATATCCTCCTGGTCCTGCTGCTCTTCCTCCTCTGGGTTCTTTTCTCAGGCAACCATATGCTGAGGAATCAAGTTTGCATTTTGAGTGTGTGTCCTCAAGCGCATAGCCCTTTTGTCTAATCCCACCACAATCACTGGCAGAAGGAGGTGGAAATGCTGAAAGGTCCCCCCTTTATCTCCTTTGTCACAGGGAGGCAGGACAATGAGCTGCTACAGGGAGACCACCCTGAGTTTGTTTTTGTGTCTTCATGTGTTCTCTCCTTCCACAGAGGTCCACAAACTGCTACAGCAATAAGAACGTGTGCTGCTCTCCTGAATCCCACACACAACAGAGCATTTTGTTATCTCTCCTGAAGAAAGCCTGCTCTCCACTTCACAGATGCATTCCAGAGTCAAACTGCCAATCAATGGGTTCGCCTGAGCATCACCTTGGGCTACTCGTTCAACAAGGATGACCCACCTAGAGAAGTTTAGTAACTGTGTCAGGGAGCAAAGATGACATCACTTCTTAGATCTCCTCAGGTGATCTAATAACAACCTGAAGGGGTACAGTTTAGCTGTAAAAAGCATGCAGAACCCTTTGCAGTCAAAGCCCCACTTGGCATCCAGAATCTGCCCTGCTGCCACTGCACTTGCTTTTGCAACTCCTCCAAACCACTCTCTCTATCTCAAGTGCACCTAGTAGAGGCTATCTAAGGGGACTTCGGCACACCTGCACCCTGGGGAGCAATTCGGGTACCATGGCCTGTGAAGGGTGAGCAGCACAGATTGTGTACTCTACCTGAGTGGTGACTTTAAATGGTGAGGGGTGGGCCGGCTGCCAGGGCAATGTCTCTCAGCAGAAAATTCAGAAAAGAACGGCGGAGAAACCTCATGCGGGAGGGCCTCAGAGTTTCTTCTAAAATGCGTCCTCTGCCCTGCAGGGAACTGGTCAGGGTTTGGGGGCGTCTCACTTATATTTCGCACTCACTGTTACCAGAGGCTCAGCAGCGAGTATTTCAACCAAAGTACCGACCCTGGGGCT
This sequence comes from Tonatia bakeri, assembly GCA_004024845.1. NCBI lineage: Eukaryota > Metazoa > Chordata > Mammalia > Chiroptera > Phyllostomidae > Tonatia > Tonatia bakeri. The sequence goes on from PVIA01013861.1 coordinate 3,046, forward strand.
TCCCGTGAACACGAATGTGAACTCAGAGGATCAATATCGAACTGGAAACACCAGACAGAGGAAGATTTGCATGACGTTCTGGGATCTGTAACTACCTTCGGAGTCTTAGGAATGGTGCGTGTGGCACTTTATCAAAGCGCCCACGGTGAGAGTCTAAGCGGAGCACTTCCCGGGATAGGCTGCACCTGAATACAGGCCTGGTCGTGGCGGGGGAGGAGCCGTGAAGAGGTCGCTGAGTCAGGACCAGGACTCTTTTCTACATATTTCTCCGGTTATGTTCTTCACTTGACCACTCCCTTTGACTTGGAACCATTGTCTACGGATTCAACATGATTAGAAAATTTCTGAGATTTCCGTCAAAAATTAAGATTATGATACTTCCATAAATTTTAGATGATTTTTGACACATATTTGTAATCTTTCTCTTACATTTGTATTTACTGTAGTTTAGTACAGTATGACTCTGAATTCAATAGGTTACTGTATCCATTAATGGCCTGCTGGTGTCCCAGAGAACTGCTGGTTGTGGTGGAAAATCCTACAATTTGGTGACCAGGAGTGTCAGATTGTAGGGTGATGGTGAGTGTGGTCATATTAGTCTGACTGAAGGGGTTATAGAGGATGGAAAACAGATTAGAAACGCTTCTCTCCAGAAGAGTTGTTTCTTTATAGGAACCCACTGCCTCTCCAAAAGAACAACACCCATCTTTTAAATGTGCATAGTACTATAGCAAGACAAAATACGTTTTTAGTCCCCAAGCAATTCTTGATGAAATTTACATCAATTCCAGTGATACAAAAAGTTTTTTTAAAAGTCCTTCCTACACATGATTGCACCCCTCTGATGAATAGAAATGAATTCATTTATATTCAAATGAATATAAATCTGCAATGAGACTCCTCTGATTCAAAGCCCTTTGAAGGGTCCTCCTCACATAACATGTTCTGGGGAAACACAACAATCATATCTCAATATTTTTACCATTCAATAGAAAAAGTTGGTGCCCATAGGACTCTGGTCCACAACAAATGTGCAGTTTTCCTGGGTAGAATATAGTTCAGGGACCTATATCTTGGGGCCAGAGGAAGGAATGATTTTTTTATTGACTCCAGTTGTCCTGAGAATAAAGATCTAGCCCTTCTGTTTCCTTTTCTCTTATTGTACCTGCACATCTCTACTAGAAAGTATGACTTCCTCCTGAAATAAGCAGCTTTCCTAAGCTTCTTTCTTCTCGTACATTTTTATAGTTTGAATGATTATTGTAAGTTAATCAGGTGACAGTGAGTTTTATGATACAACTTTATGCAAGTGTAAACAATACAACAGTATATATATTTGGAAACAGAACTTTGTATGGGAGAAGAGCACTTCCATTCTTACTACCTACACCCACCATTTTTAGCAATCCATGTCTGACTTTTTACATGCATTCCAGGGTTCTTGTGCACCTCAGTCCTCCCTAGAATAATAAGAGTAGTTTCCCAGCCCTAATTCATTGAGTGATATTAAGGAATTTCATCAGAGTCATTAAGTTAACTGAACTCTTACTTCAAAGGGCTTGAGGGCCATGCCCTTCATTTGAAGCGACCCAAGATTTTCAGTTTGAACTTCAAGTGCACACTCAAATTATGTTCTAATGTTCAGTTTAGGATTCAGGGATGACTCACAATTCCATTCTTGAAGTCCTGCCTGCAAATCGCTCCTTCATTTTCGAAATCAGGACTATTGAAATATGGTCTTATATGCAGTGGAAAATCAAAATCACTATAAAAGAATCATGTTTATTATTTTGTGATGTGAACAAATAATATATGGAGGACATTGGGTGTGAGTTGACATGGTAACTCCACTGCAGACATCACTTTCTCTGCTAAATGTACTGGCTCTGAATATGAATACCAGACAGGAAAGAAAGGCCCAACAGTGCAGGCATTTTACAATGGATATCGTCTCCCTGTTTAAAAACCCACCCACAATCTTGGGATCTCTTTTCTTATTCACTCCATTTACTTTTACCTTACTGTATGCTGCTTGAACTTCATACACTTACAGTTGATTCTCAAGTACCTAAGCACAGTCAACTCAAACACAAATTGACTTCTGTTGACAACCTGTGACATTCTGGTTCTTTCAGTGAACCGAAGACCTCAGGCATGTCTTTTTGTTCACATTTATAGCGCATTTACTTCGCGTCTTTGTTGTATGTATATTTTCATTTCAAAGGAAGAAAGGCTAAGAAAAATGTATTAAATAAAAATATTTAATACAGTCCTACATGAACCATGACACATATTGCTTCCTATCCAAATATGCTTTAAGATAACTTTGGAAAACATTTTATTTATTTATTTATGATTAGATGGCAAGTATGGGAGGAAGAGGGGATAGAAACATCAATGTGTCGATGTTTGTGGTGCATCCTTTACTGGGGAACTGGCCCTCAATCATCACATGCGCCATGTGATTGGGATTCCACCTGCCAACCCTTTGATTCCCAGGCCAGCACTCAATCTGCTGAAGTAAAATAGTCAGGGCCTAAGTCTGAAATTACATTCTTATATCCTTCAGAAATTTCCTCATTCGGTGAAATTGTTTCTTAATGATTCTTACCTAATAAACATGACGAAGCATTAATTTTCCTTAAACTTGCATAAAACTATGCTACAAAATGTATACAAATAGTAGAATACAACCACTTTCAACAACTATGTCCTACAATGGAACCCATATGGGCATCCCCCACAAAAAAGACATTGTAATAAACTATGTGAAGAATGAAAATAAGGGTCTTTCCCAAACAAGAAATCAGCTGTTTCCAGGGTAAACATCCATTTTTTCTTATGGAAAAGTCTGTATCCATTTGTAAATGCTTGACCATTTATATTTTTAAACTCTTGCTCCATCTTCCCCTTCTTCTGTCAGTCTGGATAAACTGGAAATGCAGCTTGAGGGTTTTCTTGTTTGATACCAGCTGAAAGTTCATACCACAGTGTCTGTCTGTTTCAATCAGTGGTTTGAGGCTTTCTTTCCCTGAGCTGGGACCCTGGGTTGTAGGGTCTGTTCTGCTTCCCCTTTGTTTCTCCTGCATTATCTTCTCAAGAATATGAGACTGCCTGGTCTGCCAGCTGTTGCCTTGTTGGCTAGCTGCAGCCAGGTGCGCCCCATTCCACAATCTGCTGCCTGGCTGGATCCACCAACCACAGGCTTGCATGATCTCGTCTGCTCGCCACCACCTTGCTGCAGGTTCTCTCCCCGCTGGCTGCCAGACTCTGCGTCTCCTACCAGTCTGGATGAATGTGTCTTCTTTGACCCCTGGTTGTCGGACTTCCATACGGTCTGATTTTCTATCAGTTCTGGTTGTTCTGTTTTTAAATTGTTGTTGTCCTTCTTTTGGTTGTGTGAGGAGGCACATTGTGTCCACCTACTCCTTCATCTTGGCCAGAAGTTCAGAACTAAGTATTGATGGAAGCTAAAGCTTGATTAAGCACCAAAACACTAAACAAAAGCTTCTCATTTTAAGAAAAAAGTTTGTTTTGTCATTTTCTGTTCTTGCATACATTTCAGTTCATCCAGTGGAACCAAAGCTTTTGGAACCATTTTTCATCATCGGAACTTGAACTTCCTTTATTTCTGGATAATAAACCCACTCACAAATGTGGTGTGCAATTAGGTCACCCTTTTGAACTTCAAACTTTCCTTTGCCAAAATTGAACAATACAACACCAATACTTCCTCCATAATCTTCATCTATGACCCCAGGTGCTACATCTACAAGGTATTTTGGAGACAAGTCAGAACATGGAGCAATATTTCCATAGCACCCAGCAGCCTGAGTGATCTGAATGTCAGTTTTCACAAGTGCTTTCTCCATAGGAGGCACTGTGTAACCATTGGCATTGTACAGGTCATAGCCAACCACCCACATGGACACTTTGGTGAGGCAGGTGCATGCTCTGTGACCTATCTAGTGAAGCCATGCACCCCCGTCCTCTGTAGACTGGGACTGCTTACTGGGCAATATGTTGGGCATCCCTTCAGAGCGCAGCATGACAGAAAAGAACATAGGCACAGGTTGCCACAGAGGTACAGGAAAGCACATATGAAATCTTGTGAAATATTACATTCAATTTACAAAAGCAGTTTTCTTAAGATTTTATTTATTTATTTTTACCCAGATGGGAGAGGAGGGGATCTCCTCAATGTGAGTTTGCCTCACATGGGCCCCCTTCTGGGGACCTAGCTCACAGCTCAGGTATGTGCCCCAACTGGGAATCAAACCAGGAAACTTTGGTTCCCAAGCAAGCACTCAAGCCAGTGAACAACACCGGCTGAGGCCTATTTAGAAAACTTTATATCTGACATACAGAGAATATAAAATCAGCCATGGAGAAATGTAAAATGAAGATTATGTTTATAACTGAAAGGACCAAGGAGCCATTGAACATTAAAAATGCACATAAAGAAACAATATAAGTCCAAACTGAACAGTGAAAGGAAAAGAAAAAACAGACAAACGCACACTTAAATTTAATGGCAGTTGCCGTATGGTGATTTATATTTGAATTGCATCCCACGGTGTCTTAAGTACTGATCTTAAAACTATCATTTACTTTCCAAATATTGAAATAAATGCTAAAAAGTCAACCAACAAGTTTGGAGAATTTATGATGTAAAAGGAATCATGCTGGAAAACCAGCACCAATAATGGTTCACTGAGACTCAGAGATGCAGGATTCCAAGTCTTTCTCTCAAAGGGCCTGACACAGACATACACAAACTCACAAGCCTGGGACAGCTGACTGAAAGGTGCTAGGGACATTCAGGGAGGGACTCAACTGTCTGGATTCAGGGCTAAGGCAGAGGGGCAGCATTCTTCCACACAGAAGTAATCTGAGGCTATTCTTCCTTGCTGAACCCTCCCCACAATAGACCTAGAAGGTGCTGTATCTGAGTCCCCACCTACCTTGCTAATGCTAGAGCCCTGTCCTAGTGATTTCCTGAGACCATGATCCACTCCACTAGAGAATTCACCTAAAACATATCCCGTGTCTTTTGCATACAAATGGGCCCTCTTGCCTCATGGTACAGACTCTCCTAAATCTCTCAGAAAGGCTGTATCTGCCCTCTGCATGCTCTATACTTCTCACTCGGTGGCCCAGGCAAACTAAATGGACATGTTCTTTGCACATTTTTTTATTGTTGTTCAAGTGCAGTTTTCTTCAATTTTCTCATCACTTTCCCTAACACAGCCATCCCTACTTCCCATATGGATCCTCCCCCCTTTAGTTTTTTGTTTGACATTTTTATACATGTTCCTGAAAACCCTTACCCTTTTTCCCCTCTTATCCCCTCCTAAGTCCCCTCTGCTTACTGTCAGTTTGTTCTTTATTTTTCTATATCTGGTTACACTTTGCTTGATTGCCTATTTTGATTAGTTTCCTCTTAAAGGTGAGATCATATGATACTTGTCTTTAACTGCCTGGCTTATTTCATTTCCATGATGCTGTCTCAAAGGTTGGGAACCCCTTCTACCCTAAAAACCCTGACACAAGAATTCAAAAAAACCTATGCACCCCAATGTTTATAGCAGCACAATTTACAATAGCCCAAAGCTGGAAGCAACCTAAGTTCCCATAAGTAAATGAATGGATCAAGAGACTACAGTACAGTTTCACAAGCACAAGGACATTTTGAAGTCAAACAGAAAAGTAGATTGTCTCTGATTGGGAAGGAACTTTGTGCTACAAGAACATCACTGAGTCTAAACTTTGTAGGGTCTTCTTTGAATCCTCCACAGGGTTAAAAATTATGTTACACAAAAGTGACCCCTGTACCCAGGATTCCTGGGACTTATGCATCAAATTCCTGGATCTCAACCACTTCCTTCACAAGCTCTATTCTTGGCCAAAAAACAAAACTTAGAAAGAGAAACAAGGCTTAATGTACAATTTTTCAGAAACATGCACAGATTTTCCAAATCCCCAAAGCAATGAAAGAGGAGCCAGAAGTTGGTGACCCTAGAGTCCAAAAATAACTTAATTGTATAGCTGAACACATTTTTTATGTATTGCACTTATTTATTTTTAGAGAGGGAGGGTTTTGGCCAAAATTGCTAATAGGATAACACAGGTCAGTGGAGTAAAAACAGAATTCTGAAAGCATGTAGGAGCATGGGACACTGTTGAAAATCAGCTGGCCCCCCATGACAGCAACAGAAATAAGCTTGGGCTTTTCAAAATCTTTTTCACTGAAGTCCAGCTTCCCAAAGCACACTTGAAGGTCCGTTTTGCTCTGAGACCTTTGGGTTTCTCACCTGAGGCATCTGCATTTCCATTCCCACCTACCTGGGGGTGCAGATATTGAGTTATTTCTGCAAACTTCCCAGCACTCCTTCATTTGCTCAAAAAATGTGACCACCACGGGCTTAGAAACAACAAGACCTGTGTACAAAATAAATATTATTATTTTTTATAGATTCCCCATTTCCAATCCACATTGTGCTTACATAAGAACACTGAAGGAAAATTAAAATATTCTCGAAGATCATTTCCCCAAAATCCTGTTTGCTGACATACCTTAATTATTCAAACAGCAGGCAAATTGTTCAGACAATGAGTTCCTAAGCAGTATAGTTCTCATAGCCTTTCTGCATGACATAACCTCCAACTTCTCCATTGTAAGCATGAATCTAAAAGTCTATGAAAAAACGTGGAGTCCCCAAAATATAATAAATACAGAAAACACAATCCTGCTGGTGGAGTGGGAACTATGAAGGAAGTCAGCCTCACCCAGGGAGACCAGGTTGCTGTAGTTCTCCAACATCACATCTGAGTACAATTTCTGCTGACCTGGGTCCAGACATTCCCACTACTTCTGAGAGAAATCTACTGACACATCCTTGAAGGTCAAAGATAGCTGAAGGAAAAATGAGCCACATTTACCACAGAGACACATCAGAGTTTTCACTTCCATCTAAAAGGAAAAGTGTTGGAAGTGGTTTTGACCTTACTATATCATTCTGTAAGGCCACTTTGACCCACTAACACTCTCTAATGTATTTTGTAACATCAACAAGTGAGGATAATACATGTCTCCAAGTCCAATAAAAAAACATTAGTTTTTAGGAAAATAAACTTTAAAATGAAGGAACACAGACAGGCATATGGATTGTTGAGTGTTGTAGCTGCATCATTCAGAAACAGCTGTGTGTACTTCTCAGCTACAAAAGGCATGGTGAGTTGTAAGTGTAAGTAACTTCCTTAGGTTTCACTCAGGCAACAAAAGATGTAGTTCTGTTAAAATGCACATTCTGATTCAGGAGTTGGGTCGGATCCTGTTTTCCACATTTTCCACAAGCTCACTTGTTGAAGTATGTTTCATTGATTCTGCTCTTATAATTATCCTTATTTTTTGGCTTAATCCCCCTCTGCCTGCAGCCCCATTCCTTGCATGCTTCCACCACTAAGTTCATGCCCATGGATCATACAAATAAGTCTATGAGTTCTCATTTAGTATACTATTTTAAATTCCCCCTGTCTATTTTGTACCCAGTATTTATGCATCTTCTTCCCTGTACCTTTTCCCTCATTCTTCCCTCATCCCCAACCTCTGTATGATTCACATTTCGGTGATCTCGGCCATGTTCTAGTTTTTGCTTAGTTTATTTTTCTCTTGGTTTTGTTTCTATAGGTCAGTTGTTAATGTTGTGAGTTTGCTGTCATTTCACTGTTCATATTTTTGATCATCTTCTTTTCCTTAGACTAAGTGTCTTGAAAATTTCATATACAGTCTTGGTGATGATGAATTCCTTTAACCTGACCTTATTTGGGAAACACTTGATTTGTCCTTCCATTCTAAGTGATAGTTTTGCTGGTTAGGTTCATCTTGGATGTAGGTCCCTGCCTTCCATGCCTTTGAGTACTTGTTTCAAGTCCCTTCTTGCCTACAAGGTTCCTTTTGACAAATCAGCTGCTAGTATTCTGGGAATCCCTCAGTAGGTAACTCATTTTGTGTTGTTGCTTTTAAGATTCTCTTCTTGTCTTTTAAGGTGCATAATGAATTTTGATGTATCTTGGTGTGTTCCTTCTTGGGTCCAACTTCTCTGAGACTCTGGGAGCTTCTTTTCCTTGCATGTCTTTTCCTTTACCAGACTCAGTAATTTTCCCTTCATTGTTTTTCAAACTAGGTTTACATTTTGTGCTGTTACTCTTCTCCTTCTGGCACACCTAGAATTAGGATGTTGAAAGGTTTAAAGTTGTCCCAGAGCTAACTCAGTCTATCTTCATTTTTTTCAATTCTTGTTTCTTCATTCTATTCTGGTTGAATATTTCTTTATTCCTTGTGGTCCAAATTATTAATTTGACTCCCTGTTTCATTCCTTTTCACGGTTGGTCCCTCTATATGATTCTGTATTTCACTTGGCAGAGCCTGCACTTCCTCCTTTATTTTGTAGCTCTACTTAACCATTTCTGTGACTGTCCTGATTATCAGTGTTGTGAAATCTCAATCTGTTTTGTTGGCTACATATATAGTGCTTAGTTCATTAAAAGAAAGTTTGTTTACTTTTACAGAGTGGGTTGGGTGGGAAAAAGAGAGTAAGAGAAACATCAATGTAGGGTTGCCTCTACTGTGCACCATACTGCAGACCTGGCTAGGAAACCAGGCACGTGGTCTGACAGGGAACTGAACTGGCAACTCTGTGCTTCACAGGTTGGCACTTCATCCACTGATCTGCAGCAGCCAGGCAACTTTTGCTGGAATGTTGATCTGTTCTTTCATTTGGGCCATGTTTCTTTGTCTTGTTTCACCTGTTACATTCCAAGGGATGGAACCTTAGTTATTTTCCAGGGCAGGACAGCTCAGTTTGCTGGGTTATTGTGCTGTTTGTGGGGAGGCATCTAAGATGGAACAATCCTGCTTGCTCATCTCTGACCCAGCTCTTAGTCAATTCTCCCGATACCCTCAAGCAAATTGCCCCTCCTGGTGATGATTCTGTGGTGGGTGGGCTTGGGTATTCCTCGCATTCCATGGGGCCCTGCAACAGAGTCTTCTGTAAGACTTTGAGTTTCTCCCGCTCCTGCAACCTCCATAGGATTTTATAGCCAGAGGATTTGTGGTTTCAGGTTCCCATGCTGGAACCCTAGATTGCATTGTTTGTCTTCTTTCCTCATTGTCCTCCTGGTTTATGTGGATATGAATGCAATACCATCTGGTCCCGCAACTGACACCTCACAACCTCAGTCCAGCAGCTGCTGCCTTATACATCTGGTATGCCAGACGACACCTTTCTGCATATAATCTACACTCTCTATGAGTATCTCTGTCCCTCCTATTAGTGTGGATGAATGTTTCTTCCTCAACTCCTTGGTTGTCCGATTTCCAAACATTTCAACCTGTCACTTCTGCTGTTTTGTTCTTTTCAAATTAGTTGCTACCCTTTTGTTTGTGCAAGAAAGCCAAGGATGTCTATCAATGCCTTCATTTTGGCTGGCAGTGACAACATCACTCTTTAGTAATGAAGCCATGGTCTCTGGTCCACGTGCCATACTTCTCAATGGCACAAAAAGGAAGAGCCAGAAAATAAGTCACACATGATTTGGAGTTGAATGAATTGTATAAAATTTACATTTCTCAAGAAGTGGGAAATATAGCAGCCAGAAATGTATTTGAAAATTTAGTATAGTTACTTTGAGAACAACATTATCCTTGGTATTAAAATATTTTCTGAAACATACAGTAAAAGATACCCCTTTAGTTTTACTCCAAACTTGAGCTGCGATTTTCAAAAAAAGATAGCCAAATACACATATAAACCTCATGGATGTTCACTGCTCTGTTTAAAACTCAGAAGAATGAAAACACCTTAAAAGGGTAAAAGGACAAAGTAACTCAATGGTTAACATTTTATGCACAGAGTCACACATAATGGTACATTTGGAAACAAGGTAGAAATGAAATAAATAGAACATACAATTTCTATATCAACATAAATCAAGGTTATTTTGTGCTTCTGTAAATATGGTGAATCTGTCAAGAATACCATGTGTGTTTTATAAACACAATGAAGACAAATGCACACATAACAATAGAAAAGGAGTTAAAGCTTTGGTTTCTTGGTGCTTTATTTCTTTGAAAATCTTTTTGCATCATTAGTACAGAGCTAGATCTTACCAATTTGTCTGAATTAAACGTATGTTTACAACATGATTCTGGTAACATTACCTGAAAATACAAAAGGCAAAAATGTAGAGTACATCTGTGACATGAGTGTGCAATAGAACAAAAATTTACAGGAACACAGTACCACTGATAAAATCTTCCATGACAAAAGCCAATAATCTCTATGAATCAGTTTAGTGCCTTCATTTTCTAAAGCAAACAGAAGTTAAAAGGACCACAAAGGAGTCCAGATGAGGTGATAGTTTTTTCACATCCCTCAATAATTCTTTGCTAGATTCTTGTTAATGATAAAGGAAAAACTATTAACTCTACAATGAAGAGAGCACCTCAGCCAAGTGACTATCGTGTGGATTGGAACAATGGATACTCAGTGACTCTGGCATGCAGAAGGACATGTCCTTAATGGTGAAATACCTAAATAAGACAGTAATTATATGAACATAATCATAAGTAAACATTCAGTTTTTCAATGTCAATCCACAGGTTCCTCTCATATTCAGTACTCTAACTGTATGTTTAAACAGGAAGATTTTCTTATTAATTCAGTGACAACATCTATTCCACTGACTATTATTTACAGAACATTCAGAGTGATTCTCACTGGAAAATCTGCATTTTCTTACCACTGATATACGGAAGTGATGTTGTGGCCATGTGAACTTACACACACATATTCCTGCTCCACCAATACCCAAGCCTCTGAGCCCATCCCAAAATATATTGCACACAGCTGCTTTCCCAGGTTGATCTGTCAAAGAGGAGATGTGTGCCATGTTTGATGGTTATTAATTAAAGGCAGGAATTCTTGACCTGGGGAAGCCTAGATAAAGAAAATACACAGAGGGACCTGGGATAAAGGAGAAAATGCCTGAGCAGAAACAACTTTCCTTGACAATCATCAATAGGAAATGAGAGAAGTAGAAAAAAACAACCTCAATATCAAAGAACATCAAAGAAAAGAAATCAAGGTTGCTGATTCTTAACCCAAACATATTAGGAGGAAAAGCAAGCACAGCCTCTGACTTAGGACATATCTTTGACCTGAGAAGCTGCCATGTCCTCCTGGTCCTGTTCCTCCTCCTCCTCTCGGTTCTGTTGTCAGGAGACCGTATGCTGAGGAGTCAAGTTAGCATTTTGAGAATGTGTCTTCAAAGGCACAGCACTTTTGTCTAAACCCACTACAATCACTGGCAGGAGGACCTGGAAATGCTGAAAGGTACCCTCTCATCTCCTCTGTCACAAAGAAGAAGGACAACAAACTGCTACAGGGAGACCACACTCAGTTTGTTTTTCTGTGTTCATGTGCTTTCTCCTCCCACAGAGATCCACAAACTGCTACAGCAAGAAGAACGTGGGCTGCTCTCCTGAACCCCACCCCCAACAGAGCATTCCATTATCTTCCCTGAAAAAAGCCTGATCTCTCCTTTCACAGATGCATTCCAGAGCCCTCCTGCTCATCAGTTGTGGATACTGGCCAGCAGTATCCATCGCTGCTGCAGATGCTCCAAACATGAGAAAATATACACACAGATGACGACTCCTGTGGAGGAATAGCGGCGAAATGGCCACTCTCTCTAGTGGAGAGCGCCCCGTTTTCCCACCCGAGCAGGCTTTTACTAAGAATACAGATACAGTTTTTGCATTACAGTCTGGCTGGGAAGATAAAACAAGTAGTTAGCTTTCAAAGGGGATGGCAGATCTCCCGCTGGAATTCTGGGCTGAGATTTTGGGGTTTTATCCTTTAAAAAGACTACAGAACCTCAAAGCTTAGTTTCATTTCCTGCCTGTGCCTTCATATTCTAATTAAAGAGCATGCTCCAGCAAGCAGATCTCGCAGAATTTTGTATATTGTATGTCTCAGGCCTGATTACCCTGGGGGTCCACCAACTTGGGTCTGGATTGCACCTCCCCTGTTATTTCTGCAGGCCTGAGTCGGGCAGAGGAGACAAACGCAGCCAGGAGACTTGGATTTCTCAAGGACTCAGGCCTTGACAAACCCAAGGGGGCAGGGTTTGATGTTATCACCTCTTCATTTCCACAGCCCCCTGAGTTGCTTCTCTTAGGGCATTCCCACGTGACCGTGTCTGTCTTAGGTTCATCCTCTTTCTCAGAGAATTGTTACCTGTCATTGACTGTCAATCATGCAAAGAGAGCCAGGCATTGGAACAGGCAGCATTCATGCCAGGGAAATAAGTTTTGTCTCCTTAGATTCTCAAGGTTCTGAGGCCTCTTACTTAGCCTTAGCCAAGGGAGGTTACACTTTCCTGTGACCAGGCAGTGAGGACCCCAACATCAATGGCTTCACCTGAGCACCACCTGGGCCACCCTCATTCAAGAAGAGTGACCCACACAGAGAAGTTTAGACACTCTGTCAGGGAGCACAGCTGACATCACTTCTTAGATCCCTTCAGGTGATCTAATAACAACCGGAAGGGGCACAGTTTAGCTGTAAAAAGCATAAGGAACCCTTTGCGATCCAAATCCCCCTTTGCATCCATAATCTGCCTTGCTGCCCCTGCAATTGTTTTCACTACTTCTCTGAACAAAGGTCTCTGTGTGAAGTGCATGTTATTAAACTTAGAGAACATCAAAGTCAGCTTCGGCACTCCTGCACCTGGGGAGCAATTCCCACTCCATGGCCCGCAAACGGTGAGGCATACAGACTGTTTGCTGCACCTGACTTGTGACGTCAGATACTGAGGGGTTGGCTGGCTGGCCAGGCAATGTCTGTCAGCAGAAAATTCACAAAAGAACGGTGGAGAAACTCGGGCGGGAGGGCCTCAGTGATTCTGTGAAAATGGGCCCTGTGCCCACCAGCAGCAAAGCGGTTAGGGTTTGGGGACCGTTAACTTATACTCCGCACTCACCGTAGTGCAGCTAGTAGTTCAAGCACAGTAGCGACCCCCAGGCTTCACATATGCAGGAATGTGAACTCAGTGGATCAGTATCCAACTAGAAACACCAGACAGAGGATGATTTGCATGACGTTCTGGGATCTGTAACTCCTCCCTAGTCTCATGAAAGGCGCATGTGCGCTTTATCAAAGACCGCAGGGGTGGGAGTCAGAGTGGAGCACTTCCCGTGATGGGCGGCACCTGAATACAGGTCTGGTGGTGGGAGGGAGGTGTGTGGAGGAGCTCTGAAGTGGTCGCTGGGTCGGGACCAGGACTCTTTTCTACATATTTCTCCTTGGTTATGTTCTTCACTTGACCAATCCCTTTGACTTGGAACGATTTTGCATGGCTTCAGCATGATTAGAAAATTTGTGAGGTTTCTGTCCAATATTAAGATTATGACACTCCCATAATTTTTAGATGATTTTTGACACATTATATTTGTAACCTTTCTCTTATGTTTATATTTACTGTAGTCTAGTACTGCATGACTCTGATTTCAATATGTTACCGAAGTTGCTGGTGTCCCAGAGAACTGCTGGTTGTGGTGGAAAATCCCACAATTTGGTGACCAGAAGTGTCCAATTTTAGTGTGATGGTGAGTGTGGTCATATTAGTGTGACTAAAGGGGTCATAGAGGATGGAAAACACACTAGAAATGCTTCTCTCCAGAAGAGGAGGGAAACTGCATTGTTTCTTCATAAGAACGCACTGCCTCTCCAAAAGAAAAACACGCATCTTTTTTTTTATTTTAATGATTGTTCAAGTACAGTTTTCTCCCCTTTACTCCCAATCAAGCCCTCCCACCCCACCCTCCCAACTTCCCTCACATTACCACCCTCCCCCTAGTTTTTATTCATGTGTCTTTTAACTTTGTTCCTGTAAACCCTTTCCCTTTTCCCCTGAAATCCCTCTTCTCTTTCCTCTGGTCACTTTCTGCCTGTCCTCTAATGCAGTGTCTTTGACTATGTTTTGCTTGTTTCTTTGTTTTGTTGTTTAGGTTCCTGTTAAAGGTGAAATCATATGGTATTTATCTTTCACTGCCTGGCTTATTTCGCTTAACATAATGCTTTCTAGTTGCATCCATGATGTTGCAATGGGTAGGAGCTCCTTCTTTCTTTTAGCTGCACAGAATTCCATTGTGTAAATGTACCAGTTTTTTGATCCGTTCATTTACTGATGGGCATCTAGGTTGCTTCCAGCACTTAACTATTGTAAATTGTGCTGCTATGAACATTGGGGTGCAAAGGTTCTTTTGGATTGGAGAACAACACGCATCTTTTAAATGTGCTCACAGTACTATAGCAAGAGAAATGTTTTCAGCCCCCAAGCAATTCTTGATGAATTTTACATGAATTCCAGAGATACAAAAAGTTTTTGTAAAAGTCCTTCCAATGCATGATTACAGTCTTCTGATGAAAATAAATAAATTCATTTATATTAAAATAAATATAAACCTCCAATGAGACTCCGATGATTCAAAGCCCTTTGTAGGGTCATCCTCACATAACAGGTTCTGGGGAAAAACAACAATAACATCTCAATATTTGTGGCACTCAGTAGAAAAAGTTGATTCAAATAGGACTCTGGCCCACAACAAATGTGCAGTTTTCCTGGATGGAATGTAGTTCAGGGACCTATTTCTGGGGCCCAGAGGAAGGAATAATTCTTTCCTTGACTCCAGTTTTCCTGAGAATAAATATCTAGCCCTTCTGTTTCCTCCTCCCTTATTGTACCTGCACACCTCTAGTAGAAAGTATGACTTCCTCCTGAAATAAGCAGCCTTCCCTACCTTCTTTCTTCTTATTCATTTTTATGGTTTCAATGATTATTATAAGTTAATCTGGTGATAGTGAGTTTTATGATACAACTTTTTGCAAGTGTAAACAATAGAACAGTATACATATCTAAAAACAGAACTTTGTATGGGAGAAAATCATTTCCATTCTTATTCCCTACAGTCACCACTTTTAGCAATACATGTCTGACTTTTTACATTTATTCCAGGGTCCTCGTGCTTCTCAGTCTTACCTAGAAGAACAAGTGTAGTTCCCCAGCTCTAAAGCATTGTGTGATATTGAAGAATTTCACCAGAGTCATTTAAGTTAACTGGACTCTTACTTCAAAGTGCTTGAGGGCCATGCCCTTCATTTAAAGTGCACCAGAGTTTTCAGTTTGAACTTCAAGTGGACACTCAAATTATTTTATGATGTTCAGTTTAGGACTCAGAGATGAGTCACAATTCCATTCTTGAAGTCCTGCCTGCAAATCACTCCTTCATTTCTGAAATCAGGTCTATTGGAATATGGTGTTAAATTGAAATCACCAATAAAAGAATTATGTTTATTATTTTCTGATGGAACCAAATTATAGATGGAGGACATCAGGAGTCAGTTGCATTGGTAACTCCACTGCAAACCTCACATTCTCTGGTAAATGTGCTGGCTCTGAATATGAAGACCAGTCAGGTAGAAATGGCCCAACAGTGCAGGCATTGGACAATGGATGCTGTCTCCTTGTTTAAAAACCCACCTACAGTCTTGGGAACTCTTTTCTTATTGACTCTGTTTACTTTTACCTTATTGTATCCTGTCTGATCTCCACACACGTACATCTGATTCTCAAGTACCTGACCACAGTCAACTCACACACAAATGGAATTCTGTTGACAACCTGTGACATTCTGATTCTTTCAGTGAACCAAAGACCTAAAGCAAATCTTTTGTTTACATTTACAGAGCACTTATTTTGTGTCTTTCTTGTATGTGTATATTCATTTCAAAAGAAATACGGCTAAGAAAAATCTATTAAATAAAAAAATTATTACAGTTGTACATGAACTATGACACACATTAGTTCCTGTCCAAAATTGCTTTAATATAATTTTTGAAAAGATTTTACTTATTTATGATTACATGGCAACTGAGGGAGAAAGAGAGGGACAGAAACATCAGTTTGTCGATGTGTTTGTCACATCCGGTACTGGGGACCTCACCCTCAATCATCACATGGGCCTTGACTGGATTCAGACTGGCAACCTTTCTACTCCTAGGCCAGCAACCAATCTACTGAACTACACCAGTCAGGGCCTAACTAAGTTTGACATCAACATTCTTATATCCTTCAGAAATTTTCTCATTGAGTAAACTTGCTCCTTAACGATTCTTCCCTAATGAACATGACACAGCATTAATTTTCCTTAAACTTGTATAAAATTATCCTATGAAATGTATACAAATAGTAGTTTACAAGCATTTTGAAAACTGTGTCCTACAATGGAACCTATATGGGGATTCCTCAGGGAAAAGAAACAGATTGTAATGGAGTATGGGAAGAATGAATGGATATCAGGGTCTTTCCCAACCAAGAAATCAACAGTTTCAAGAGTAAATATTCAGAGTCTTATGTAAAAGTGTGAATCCATTTGTAAATGCTTGACCATTCCTATATTTAAAGTCTTGCTCCATCTTCTCTTCCTTCTGTCAGTCTGGAAAAACTGGAAATGCAGCTTGAGGGTTTCCTTGTTTGATACAGGCTGAAGGTTCCTACCTGTATAGGGCACACCAGGTCCACCCTGGACACACCCTAACACATCAAAACTCTCATAATTCTTTATTCTCTGAAGTTTGTGAGTAACCATCTCTGCATGCCCACCCTGTTCTCCCCCAAAAGCTTGTTTTGTTTTTATGTTACAGGGAGTCTTTTAACACTTTAGTATATGGGCTCATGATTTTCAATATACAAACCAAACACTGGATGTTTTTCCATTTCTACCATTATACTGATGGCAATTGTAAATTAATACTAAAAAGCTTTGGGTTCAACTGTATGGAATTTCTAGTTTATCAAACAAATACAGGTTTCCATTGTGCATTAGTCACCACAATAATTTCCTGAGTGCTCCAAGCTCAAAACAAATATTTTATTATTTCTATTTTGCTAAGTGAAATAAGCTAGGCATTGAAACACTAATATCATGTGATCTCACCTATAAGAGAAACTTAATGAACAAAGCAAACAAATAATCAAAATGGAACCAGATGCATGGGAACAAGGAAATGACTGAGAGCAACCCCAGGAGAGGGGTAGGGAGATAAGGGTGAAAAGAAGGGGAAGGAACTATTGAAGGAACATGTATAAGAGATCCAGGGACAGGGAAATAGAGTGGGAATTGAGTGTGGGAGTCGTGGAGGGGGCTGGTGGAGTAAAGCAATGAGGGAAATACTGGACAAGTGTAAGAGAAGAACAATAAAATATTTAGTAAACAAAATAAGTGGAACAGCAAATAATGTTTCCCTTTCTATCTCTGTCCCTTCCTGTATCTATAAAAATCAATCAATCAATGAAAATGAACAAATATGAAATAAAAACTGTCTTGGCAAAATAAACATTATGTATGCAGGGTTATAAGTGATGGTTAAATTTTATCATTAAAACAGGTCATGTAAGACATATTTCCAATAAGAAGTGGAAAAATTAGGACACAAATGCAGTGTGAATCATACAGTTACAAATACTATTCCAGTTATTTGTTTTATCATTCTGCCTGGAAACTTCTATATCAACAATTTCTAAGAATAAGGTGTGTTTATGAACAATCTTTAAAGTACAAGCTATTTCCATTTACTTAATAAAAGCATCATTTCCTCTGTGTCGTATCTACCATACAATCTCTCAATAGGAACTTGTCACTCTGTTCCCATGAAAAGCCCAGTGCTGCCTCTCATGGTCGGTTAGTACAGAACACCTTCTCTATGCCTTATGTGGTCTTCCCAGAGATGGGCACCCTAAATCTACTAAGTATAAACATAGACTTTTATATAATTCCCTGCCTTCTCTGATGCTTATGTACACCATTAGGAATTTTATATTGAGTGTGTGTGTTTTCTAGTAGCAATGCTTATGAATGGACCCTACCCAATGAAGTGAGAGCTTTATTCATACTGATTGCTTCCCAGAGAGCACTAGATATTGATGTTTTGGTTAAAATTCAAAAATAGTAATGTAGTATTCCTAAAATATCAGATTACTCATATAAACACTAAAGATAAGGAACAATTATAACACATTCTTGTTCCTGTGATATACAACATCAGCTGACTTTTGACATAGTGTGACTTGTAGTTTCTGTATATGTTTTCCATTTTCACAAATTTTCCACAGTTTGGTAGATTTCTCTTATGTTACTGGCTTCTATTGGGTTTCATGTCTTGATAACATGTGGAAAATGGATTATTGACCAGATATAAAGATCCCTAGGTTTTCTATCATTTAAGTTTCCAAATAAAGAGTTCATGTTCAAAACTAAAATTCCAACAAAAGTAAAGATATGCTGAATACAGTTGAGACATTTCCAAATGATGGACTTCCACTTTCCAGAAATACTAAGGAAATAGAATTCTTATGTAATGAAATATTGGTTACATACAGCTCAATTTAATATTAGAGAAGCTAGTTACCAAAACCCTATAATAAATGCACTCATCATGTTCAGTTTCCGTTGTTTTCCAGAAATGAAAGTTTTTACAGCATAACCCCCCAATACACACCAGTTTACAGTAACTATCCTGCTAATCTTAATGTTGAGAAAGAAAATGATACCCATATTTTTGATACATGAACATGAATATCTGAACATGAATTTTAAATCTGAACATCAATAAATGCTAAATAACAGGCCATATATTATGCTGGTAAAAAAATCCGAAACAGGAGCACCTAAAAAATGATCTGAAGAAAGGGGGTTTAAAACAGTAAAACACAAAATATTGTTGAGAACATGAAAAAGTTAAGAAAATATTTTCAAAACAAAATGCTTTTCCTAACATGGTCCCAATTCCCAGCTCTTCTTTTGCAGAAAATTCAAGTCTGAACCCCAATAAGATACTCCCTTTGAATTCTTATAACTAGTGTCCTCAAAAACAGCAGAGACAAGGTGAGATCATGGAAAATGGAATCCGGTCACACCATTGGTGGGAATGTAAGTTGGTGAATGCACTAGGGAATAAGTGTAAAAGTCCCACATATTACTTGAGAAAGGTAAACCGTTTCATGAATACATCCCAGTCAGGAAATATATCCAAAAATAGAATCGCTACCTAAAAGAAAAACCTGCATACTAATGTTCATTGGAGCATTCTTTACAAAAGCCAATACACAAAAAGAACCAAAATGTCTAACAACAGATGAATAGAAAATAATGTTTCATATAAAAGGAATTAGAATGGCATAATTTTTATTCAGTGATTCCAGATAAAGAAAAAAATGTTGCCTTTTGTACCTGTATACATAAACTATGAGAACATTCTGCTAGGTGAAATAAAGCAGAAGTAGGTAAAAATGAATAATGAGTCTTAGATATCATATACATGTAGTCTAAAATAAGAAAGCCTAGGGTTTGTGATCAAGATTACAGAAAAGGTAAACCCTGTACTCACATGCTCCACAAGCACATCAGAATTACAACTAAACTACAGAACCACCATCATTCAGGAACCACCTCATCTGGATGAACAGAAGCCCTACAAAAAAGCACAGACAAAGGCACATAGAAAGGGTTAGAAGGGGAAAAGTTACGAAAATTGTACGTCCCACATTACCAATTTTGTGTAGTGGTTCAAAACTAGGAGAGATCATTTGGCTGTAGAAGTTCCACCTAAAGAGTGATGGTTCCCAAGATGACACCTGAAAGCCTGTCCTCCCTAGCCACTGCTGGGAAGAAAAGTCCCCATAACCTCTGGCTGTAGAAACCAATGAGGGTTTGCTGGAGGGACACAGCAGGTACCTGGAGTCCCTTGTGTTCCCGTTAAAGGGCATGAGAATGGAATTGAAAAGACTCAGTCACTCTGAGTTTCAGCATCATGGCAGCAGTTGGACATGCAGAGAGGAAAATAGTGGTTTGGCACCATGGTGAGATCTGGAGGGGTAACTTTCTCCCAGACAGATGTGCTGTCAGAGAGAATTGTTACTTTTTTGTTACTTTTCCACAAGAACCCCCAATGCCACAAGACTCTGTAGGACCCACACCATACCTGACTCACCTACCACCTGACCACATCTGTTAGCTTTGCTCTGGTGATTCCCTGATATCTTGCCTCTCCAAAACCTCAGGCACCCCAAGTTGTTTCCCGCAGCTTTTCTATATATCTGGCCTGTGCTGATTCTGCTTCAGGCTTTTCTAATATACACCAAAAAGGCCATCTGACTTCTGCATATTCTGTAACACCTACATGTGGCCTTTGGTCTTAGGCCATTAGCAGCAGGACATTTTTCACAGCTCGGCTTTTCCTGGGCACCTCTAAGACCATCTAAAGTAGCAGGCACCTGAAGATATTTTTGTATCTCATAGCAAGTCACCTAGTAGGGCAGAAGTGGCAGCACAGGTGGATGTCCTAAAGCTAGGACACCTGGGAGACAGGTCTATTTCATGCCAAAGCACCACCAACAACCTTCACAACTAACAAACTGAAGAAGCAGCCTCACTGGTAACCAAAGTCACACTAAAGTAATTCCAGCTTTGAGGGATCGACCCCTGAACAGGTGATGCGCCAAAGCACTTAGTGTTGGAGGTCAGTGGTTGGGGCTAGTTCTCACAATAGACTGTCCCACGTGTAAACCCATCCCATTAAAGTACAAAAGAAATCAAGGCTAAATTACAATGGCAGTGTGTACACTGCCCACAATGGAAAGGAGGGCACAACAGGAGCCCCCAGCTCGGGTGAACAGGGACCCTGTGCCAGTGAATTCTATAGGACACTCACTACATAAGTGCACCCTACAAAGGCCAAGCAACATAGCAGTTCTACCCTATACCCTATATATAGAAAGGAACACAGGCAAGTGGCCAAAGTCAAGATGAAAAATCTTGTCCCAACTGAAAGAACAGAAATGAGAGACATTGAAATTGAGAACATCTGACAGTAACCAGAGAGGACTTGGGAGGGGACGATGAGAAGAAAAGGTAGAAGGGTGTTCAGGAACAACTATAAAGGACACATGGACAAAAGCGAAGGAGGGTAGAATCAGTGGAGGCTGGTGGGGGATAAATGTAGACAAGTGTACTTGAACAACAATAAAATAAAAAATGAAAAATAAATAAAAAGTGAACACTTTCATTTTTCACTAAAGAATGGAGATCATGAAGATTCGATAATCAAGTAGATGTCACGACTACACACGTAGATTCTACAATTAAATGCAGATCTAACATCTTTGATTCACCTGTCCAATGATAACAGTATAGAATAGTCAAGATATATTGCTTGTTTGTAGGAGACAGTTCTGCGTGGCCTGGGTCCAGCTCCCACTTGGACATGCACAGGATCCACGCCCACGAATAGGTTCTCCAGTGGGTGATCAGGCCTGCAATGTGCCTAGGCCACTTTGAGTCTTCTCTTGCTAAAGAACTCCCTCACCCTGAATTGAGGACCTTTACTGCAAAGCAACTTCCTAAAATCCATGCTAAACCTTCCAAGGATGAGTGTAACTGGTTCAACCACTTTTCCCTTTTCATTTGCAAATATCCCTCTTCTGTGATGTGATTAGCAGCATGGGTGCGTTTGTTTTCTGTAAAAGGTAACCACCTAAACCAAAACAGTGCATAATAAAAGGGGACCATTATGTAATGTCCCCTTTTGTCCCCAATAAATGGCTGGTAATGGCAAGGGCCAAGGCTTTTGATGCCCTTGAGAGAAAAGCCAGGTTGCCCCTTTTCCTCCACCAGACTCAGTATTCGGTGTAATGTCTCTCTCCCATCAGCAATGTAGTGGACCCCACAAGCCAGGGTCTGAATCACTTGTTAACATTAATTTATAAAAAATAAACATTATTGAAGCAATTAAAAATATTAATCAGAATTCTGAAATTGCACTTGTTTGCAGTATACAAAATATTTTAGTGTTGTTTAAGAACAGTTGTCTCCACCTTTAGAAATTAGCATTCACCCTCCTGATGTGGTTCTATGGGGTGGAGTGTCAGCTGCAAAACAAAGGGTGGCCAGTATGATGCCCAATCAGGGCACATGCCTGGGTTGTGGGCCAGGTCCCCAGTGGCACCATGTGTGATGCAACCACACACTGATGGTTCCCTCCCTGTCTTACTGGCTCCCTTCCTTTCTCTCTATAAATAAATAAATAAATAAATAAATAAATAAATAAAATGCTTTAAAAAATAACATTAGCATTTTTTTAAGCACCCTGGTTCTGGATAGTGAGCAGCAGTTCTATAAAAGACCACAGAACAAATTGAAATGGACCATTTTATTCCCCACAGACCCTGGGAGATGTACACAGCAGTCCTGTAGCAGCTACTGGTGAGGATAAGGCCAGATATTGGGAGACTGTAGGAGACCCCAGGACATGTGATTCATTAGGGTTCATGTTCAGAGGACTTCGGGGTTCTTGAACTAAGTTTAGATTGTTCAAAATGAACCAAAAGCCCAAGCTCTTGGTCAAGTGTGCAGAGATCTTATCTCATGGTTATGCCTGGTGAAAGGCCTGAGGTAGAAGGAAGACTGTTCCTCAGAGCAGCTGCCACTAAGTCAGGTGAAGAAGGGACCTTTAACGGTGACTCTGTAAGATGCTGTCTACTGCCTGAAATTGCAGGACAGTTTGTGGCAGTTCAAGGCTCCTGGTTATAGAATATAAATGCCACCACTGCAATATTATAAAGCAACTTTGCTGAGCTCTTCGACAAACACATATTACCTATTGTAATTATTAGAATGGTCCATTAGTTACAATAGAATATATCAATAATAAGAAATGTGTCACATTATTTAATGTCTAAGGACACCATGCAAAGAAACTCCTAATGCCGTATTTGCACTACATTACCAAATAACACATGTTTATCTGTAAACTTGAGTAACGTTAAAGGCATAAATATGTTCCAGTACATTCACCTCTATTAATAAAAATATAAATTCACACATCATCTAAATAATTACAGTACAATTGTGTTACCATTTCTCAACACACACATTGGAAACATTTGGGGAGTGTTACTATCCTTGAACATTAGGATCCCATAGTGCACTTTTCTTTGGTTTTCTAACTGGAGGGTAACTGTTGAGCAAACATGGACGTACAACAATGTTATGCACCGAGGGATGAACTGTCCATATTCCCTCACACAGCCTTGATGGCTTTTATATTTTAACCATATCAACACATTCGACTATGACTACCATGAAGATACATCAGGATTTTAATAAATTGACATTTTCTTTAAAAGGAGGTTTAGAAAAGTACTTAAAATTTAGAATATTTCTATGTCTTACTATAATGTAAAATAGCATGACTTCCATAGTAACATACAAATAAATTCTGAGTAACCTAAAACCAGCGACGTCATATAGATTTTTTTTTAAAGATTTTATTTATTTATTTTTTAGAGAGGGAAGGGAGGGAGAGAGACAGAGAGAGAGAGACATCAATGTGCGGTTGCTGGGGGACATGGCCTGCAACCTAGGCATGTGCCCTGACTGGGAATCGAACCTGCGATGCCTGGTTCGCAGCCCGCGCTCAATTCACTGAGCTACGCCAGCCAGGGCGATGTCATATAGATTTTTTAATACACTATTCATTATAGTGTCCTCTGTCTTATATGCAAATGTATCATGAGTGAAGCTCACCTAATATACAAGAGTTCAGAGGTGGTTAAGTAACCAAACAATCAATCCAGGGATTTCACACAAATGAGAAATAAAAACATAGTGGCATCAACAATTAAGAGACTGGAATTCATTTAATATTTCCTTCAGAAAATATTTCAAATGCTGTCAATATACAATAGCTTATATTCTGAGTAATCATACATATCTAGACATCCATCCCCTTGACATTGTGAAGGACACTGAAAAGAAATCATTGGTGTTTTTAAAGTTTGGGTGATTCTCTATAGTAATGTTCTCATTTAGAGCAATACCTGAAACCTATCTTTAACACTCTACTCTGATACGATATTTGGAGCCTCTTTTTCGATTACATACTTTCCATGAATTTTTACACCTGTGAAGCCACTTTCACATATAAATTCTTTGCGGTTATGGGAAATGTGTAATTTCACAAACGTCATTCATTCTTTATGAATGTGGAAATGTACCCCACTTTGCATTTCTCTGATGTATAATGAGGCTGTAGGTCCAGCTATATGATTTTCTACAATTTTCCTTTCAATTTTTTATAGTGTGAATTCTCATATGCCACATAAGAAGTGAATGTTGAAAAAAAAAAGCCTTTAAAATGTTGGGTATGTTTGGGATATAGGATAAACTCTTGCCACAGTCTCTAAATTTATACACTTTTTCTGCAGATGGATGTCTCTTTTATTGGGTAAGGCAGCTCTGATGCCTAAAACACTTGTTATATACTCTACTTTTGTATGTGTTTTCTCCAGTATGAAACACCTGATGTCAAAATATTTTGCCACCTAGTCCACATTTATTAGCCTTGTGTCCAACGTGAATTCTCTGAATTTTAGTAGGGGTTGGAAGTGGCTAAAGGCTTTATCCTATCATGTATGTTTAAAAGGCTTCACTACATTATGAATATGTTTTATGATGTATGAGCATTGAGGACTGGTTAAAGCTGTTACCACGTAAGGTACATGTGTAAGGAATTCTTTCTGTGTGAATTATTTGATGTTGAGTAAGGTCTGAGACCTATAAAATTCCTTTATCACATGGTCAACACTTATAAGGTTTCTCACCCACATGAATTTTCTGATGCCTAGAAAGCTTACAGGACAGGTTAAAGGTTTTACCACATATTTTACATATATCAGGCTTTTCACCAGTATGAGCTCTCTGATGTAGAGTAAGGGTTGAGGACTTCGGAAATGCATTGGCACGCTGGGCACACTCATATGGCTTTTCTCCAGTATGAATTTGCTGATATAGAGTAAGGGTTGAGGACTGGGTAAAGGCTTTGCCACAGTGTCTACATTCATAAGGCATCTCTCCAGTATGAATTTTCAGATGCTGAGTAAGATATGAGGTCTGTCTAAAGGCTTTGCCACATTGACTACATTTATAAGGCAGAATTCTCTCCAGTATGAATTTTCTGATGTTGTTTAAGTTGTGGGGACCAACTAAAGGCTTTCCCACATTCTCTACACATATAAGGCTTTTCACCAGTATGGAATCAGTCATGAGGAGCAAGATTACAGGACTCAGTAAATACACTGCAATCTTCACTACATTTAAAAAATTTCGCTCTGTTATGAATTTTACTATATTCATTAAAATTTCTGGACTGGCCAAAAGCTTTAGCACTTCCTCCACATTTATCAGGCTTGTGTCCAGTGTGAAATCTGTGATGATGACTAAGGGTTGAGGTAATCCAAAATGCTTTGCCACATTCTTTACACATATCAGCCTTTTGTCCAGGATTAATTTTTTTATGTAGATTTACACCTGAAAAACAATGACCTGTTTACCACAGTCTTTACATTTGTGTTCTTTTCTGGTACATATTTTGTTAAGTGTGGTTAAATTAGGCATTTGATTGAAGACTTTCATGCATGAGAAATATTTGTAAACTTTCTCCCTGACAACAAAATTCATTTCTTCAGTGCTATTTGAAGATTGCCTTAAACATTTGATAGATTTACATCTCTCATTTGTCTTCTCCACAACAGGAAATACTGATGTGTA
The DNA here is from genome assembly GCA_004024845.1 of Tonatia bakeri. Lineage (NCBI taxonomy): Eukaryota > Metazoa > Chordata > Mammalia > Chiroptera > Phyllostomidae > Tonatia > Tonatia bakeri. The sequence goes on from PVIA01013861.1 coordinate 28,775, forward strand.
TTGTGACTTGACATTTGGTCAAAGACTTTTCCCCCTTTATACTGGCTGTCTGGAAGCTGACTCTGTGGATGGATATTAGGATTTGATGCATGGGTAAAATTCTTCCAATGTTCATTGTATTTTGACCTTGTGTCCTGATCACACGTACTCTGGTAATCCCTGAACACAGAAATGTCACTAGTGACATCCATAACTTCCTTAAATGTGTGCACTTATTCTCAAATAACGATTCTGTAATCCCTAGTAAACCACGTTGTTTGTGTTAAAAATCACTCCCAAGTTCATAAAAATATTATACAGTGGAGTAAAAGAAAACATTATTTCTAAAAATGTATAATATTTCCTGAGGAAAGGGATTGTCAAATTCATCACGTGCAAGCTTTACACATGCATTCTAAATGACCACATTATACAAATTATGGACTGAAAATCTATTCCAACTCTACATATTAAACCATTCAAATGATTATCCACACCACAAATTATAAGATTCCTAGATTTTGTAGACTGTCTTTAGAACAGGAGTGTCAAATTCATTTTCGCCAGGGGCCATATCAGCATTGCAGTTGCCTTCAATGGGCTACGTGTCATTTCAGGACTGTATAAACGCAACTACTTCTACATTGGGGGAAGGAGCTCAGCACTGTTGCCAGGTAGAAAGAACATGCCAGGCTGAATAAGTCAAGTTGGAATGTCAGATTTAGCCTGGAGGCCTGTCTTTAGTGCTTTGTCACCAGTGCTTTAGAAGAATACATACACTTAGAATATTGTTTTCAGTCTTCCTATTGGGAAACACCTTGATCTGCAAATGTAACAGATTAAAGTGGATGTTTCCCCAAATTTGTACTATTTTTCACGTGTTTAGAAAACAAGAATTTTTCATGAATAATTTCTCAAAGTTAGGTCTCTTCATTCAAACATCCTTTCTTTCTTGTCACTCACTTCCTTATCAGTATCAAAGGAACATCTCTCATACCCTACCAGTGTTGCTTTCAAGAATAAATCTATTCTTGAC
>PVIA01013862.1:0-29797 GCA_004024845.1 Tonatia bakeri
AAGGAGAGTTGGTCATAGCCAGTAATGCTTACCCCTCACCCCAGCAATACTGATTGCATTCATATAAATCATCTGTGGATAACATATGATTAGCCGACTGCTCGGGCCGGTAGATCTTGAAATGTGTCTTCTTCCCAAAGCCCTTCTTCCCTCCCACATATGTCTTTATCACTGGATTTCAAAGACAGTTAACACACAGGAAGAAGTAAGAGCCATTTTTTTCCCCAGCATCAACTCCTCCATTGTACCCAAAACTCACCATTGTACCCAAAGGGAAAGAAACAAGATAATTAGGATTATTTTTTCCTTAGAAAATTTGCAAGACGAAGCCCAAGAGACAAAGCATGCCAGATGCTGTGGAGAGCATGACCGCTCAGCCCCTTTGGCCACACGTGCTGAGGTCATGAAGTCAGGAAGTCTGACTCAGGAGTCGCCGTCCAGTGTGGGAGCTGACGAGGCACCAAATGGTCTGGGACGACTGTAACGCAGGCTGTCCCCAGAGCACAACCCCGTCTGAGGGCCTTAGCGGGCTGGAGTCAGCTGGAGAGAGATGGGAGGGTTGGGACTACTTCAGCACGTTCTGGGGAACCCTAAGTGGTCAGATCCATTTTGGGTCAGGATAAGCTGCGGGCTGGGTATCCCTGCAGTTGCAAGCGAAATCCTACCCTGTTCTTGATTCGTCCTGATGCCTGGAGTCTTCCCTAGGGGAACGGTACCTTGGCTGCCTATGCCTAAGACGACAGGATAGGGTGTCCAGTCGGTTTAGATGAGAGAAAGTGAGAAAGTACATACTTCCATGTTTTGCTATTCTAAGTTTATCTTTATTAAAATCACAATGTGAGTCAGTTATTACTTCCTATAAAAATGAATAATGGCATAAGAATGAAACAAGGTTTTAAATACAGGCTCTAGGCTCAACTTGTTCCTCACTGAGCCCAGTTACAGTTAGTTCCCGCTCTGTCTTCTGCTGTTGTTCCTGGTCCGGTGGCATATTTACACCAGTCTTTTTATGGGTTCGAACGCTTAAGGTCTATGCTCATTTTCTCCAGTCTTGACACTACTTGGCAAAGCAATCAGGATTCTCCTCTTTGGCCCTGCTAATCAGCCCTGGAGACCAGAACACCCCTCTGGACTCACATGGAGACACATTCCCCAGGCATGGAGTCTTATAATCAACACTGTCCTTGTGCCCTGGTTCTCAAGTGAGTTCACATTAATAATCATCCAGGAAACTTGTTGTAAATGCAGGTTCCCGGCTGCCAACCCCAAGGTCTGGGTGGGCCACTGCAGACCACTGCATCTTTAGTAAATTTCCAGGTGAGCCTGACAGAGTTGCTGAGAAATGCTGGCCTGCCTGGCACAGCTGCATCAGGAGCTTCTTTTTACCACAATGCTTCTGCATGACTCCTTTGGTTCCCCCCACCCAGCAGGTGCAGACATTTGCTAACAGAAGTTCTTTACTATATGTCAGAGCATTTTACAACTAGCTTTCTGCAGAACAGTAAAAACAAGAGTTCAACTTATACGAAGCCAAACAACTTTTAGCAGAGCAGTCAAGTGATTTCCTCACCCGGCTCTGCTCTGCAGCGGATCTGAGAAGCTCTGTTCACTCTGGACATTTTTGCAAGTTTACCCTGGGCCCACTTCAGATTCACCCTGCAAGAGACCTCAATTTTCCAGGTAGCATCTAGTCTCCCAGAGCCATCACACTGGTTTACTTCAGACCTGCATCCCCAGGGGTGGGCAGGAGCTGGCTGAGGCCTCAGGCCAGCTGAGTAGCAGAGCCTCGTGCCCAGCGCTGCCTGGTGGCCTTGTGAGCTCTGCAACATGGGTGGTCCCCGAGCTGGAGAGTGCAAGGCTGCGGGAGTTCACAGCCCCCTCTGGGGGACATGACGAATGGCCTCGCTGACAAAACGTGGTCTGCTTTCCATCTCTGAGCCATGAACGGTTTCGTTTTCAAAGCAGGAAAACAAACCACGGGAACCAGACACAACACACACAGGCCACAAATGATATAGCCATTTTCTCTCTCAAGTAAGGGACTGCAAAGGTAAAAGAAAAACAGCTTTGTTAGAATTCTTTGATGAAAAGCTAATACAGAAAACTCAACCAGAGCTTGTAATGAAACCTCCTGTGCCCTGGTTGAGATTCAGTCCTCTCTGGTGGGCAGACCCACCTGACGTTGGTCGTGCTCAAGGCCTTTCCAGTCAGGCTCCAGTGCCGGTGCCTCCCAGGCTGCTGGGAGGGAGGGACTGGGTAGGGCGTGCAACGCGCTCAGTGCCGCTGCACCCGACGACTCCATTTCTGTCTGACCCACTAATATTGCGCCACTAAAGTCTCTTTTGAAGAAAAGCTTCTGCAAATAAAAGGCATCAGAAATATTCTACAGTATTCAGATCTCAGATGCAATCTAATGGTGGTTGCTATAAGAAAGGGAGAGAATGACATGAAGTGCATTGATTTCTGTGCCCTGCCACCTCTGATGCTGCCCAGAAGTTCCTTCTTTAACCCTCTGCTCTTTCCTTTAGGAGTGTGTATGGTAACTTAAGGCTGAGTTACCAAGAGTCAGAAAGAACAAGCAAAGAATTATGTCTCCATATACAGGGTGGGGCAAAACTAGGTTTATAGTTCATATGCAAAACAATATAATAGATAATAGATAGTAATGCAAGAATAACCTGTGTTTCACATACTCACAACTGTAAACCTACTTTTAGCCCACCCTGTATTGTGAATGACCAAAAAAGCACATTAAATAACCAATATAATAAGTGAGTTCCCTGCATGAGCCTCTCCCAGCTGGCACTCAGGTCTCTGTGATGGCTGGGACCCATGTAACACACTAGCTCATGGACATAGAGCCTATCCTGCCTGTGTTCCTACAGCAACACAGGAAATACAACAGAAAACTTGGGTTGGCTACCTGGTACTAATGGTTCACCCTTCCATGCCCACCCCCAAAAATCAGTGCTCCCCACTAGCATCGTCTATAATAATTACACACATGTGCATAATAAGTGTGCATGGTAAGTGGTCTTGTTCCCCTAGCCATAACTAACTGAGCCTATCTGGGCCAGGGGATTTTTCCTCTCCCAGTGCGGTGGTTAAGAGCATGGGCTGGTGGTAATGCAGGAGATGTGGTAAGGGCAGGTGATGGGCATCGTGGGTAGAAAGGACACTGTGAGCACAGGTAAGGAGGGATAAATGAATCAAGGATGCACAGGAGGCTGGAGGGAGCACCTAGAAAGGAGGGTGGGGGTCTGCGGTGTCAGGTTAGAATATTTGGAATATTCCCTTAGGCAAATGGCAGACCTTAAATAAGAAAGTAAAACAATCAAGTTTAAATGCTACAAAGTTAACTCTAGTGGCTCAGCAGAACGTGGACAGGGAGTGAAGGGGTGATTAGGAGACTGCCTCTCAAAATGGTTCATTGGTTTGGTCACTCAGAAGTCTTTATGCAGGGTTCAGTGTGTGTCGAGGGGGAGAGGGCAAGGGATCAAACTGTGGTGGTCATTGTGAGAAAGGAGGAGGAAGAGGTTCACGACAGGACTCACTGACTAATTTGATGTGGGTATGACAATGGGCGGGACTCAAGGGTTACTGAGGCCACAAAGGGAATGATGGGGACAATATTCTAAAGGGGACAAATAGGAAGAGAAGCTCTATTGGATAGGATTGGGGAAAGGTGGGGATGTACAAGGAAACGAGTTTCCTCTGTAAGGAATGGGACTCTCCTAACATCCAGAGGACTTTTGGGAGACTCAGCATCCATCCACCCCTTACACAAAACTAGTGTTAAAGTGAAGAGGTTTATGATGGTGTGAAACAATCAGAACACGCTAACAGAGAGGTCATCAAAGGAACAAGTTATTCCAAAGGTGTGTGACCCCAATACTAACGTGAAAGCCCTTTCAAGAGCGGTTGTTCCTCCTAATGATTCACAGAAGAGCCAGGGCACGACTGCGTGCTGTGAAGGTGGCTCCTCTGGAGAGTGTGGGTAACATTTGGGCTGATAGAAAAATGCTGGGTGAACTTTCGGGGAAGTTCGTTCATGGAAACGAGGTACAAGAAGACCCTCTCTTCTGCCAGCTTTCTTCCCTTCTTCACTGCCATTCTTTTAGAATTTTCCTCAGAGGTGATCTCCCAAGCTTCTGAAATCTTGTGCTCCCCCCAGGTAGGCATTGAGATATGAATAATTATGTGAGTTATTAAGATATTTTCTGTATCGCCTGCTTCCTCATAGAAGAATTAGAGAGATGGAGTGGGGGGAGCAGTAGGAAGAGCAGGGCTTTGGAGCCAGGCACACCCAGCATCGACTTCTGCCTGACGCGATCCTTGGTAAGATACTGAGCTTCTCTGAGCCCCAGTTTGTTGGGTCTTTATAGGACTGCTTCAGTGTGGGAGGTGCTGTCTCTAAAATATCTTGTGCTTATAGGCGTTTGGGAAATATTAGAGTGACTACATACTCTAAATTAGTATATGTGACAAATATTCTCTAAAGATTTCCTTGTTTCATTGTTCATCTTCGTGAATAGTGGCCCCAACATACCCTCTAACAGGTAAAATCCTCTAGAAACAAAACTTTAGCAAATATCAGTGTGGAATTTATTCATGTTTTATTTAATTACTTGGGGCGTTTAATGAAAGAATGAATTATTAAGTGAGAACATTGATTGTTCCCTGTGTATGGCAAGAAGATCTCCTGTGTGTGCTTAAAATAGCTCCATAAAATGTAGAGCAGACCATAGTAAATTAAAGAAAGGAAGGAAAACGAAACGAAGATTGAAAACACAGTTTAGCCTGTAAGTCTGCCTAAAATGAAAGCCACACCCTAATTGCCCCGCGCCCCACAGTCCAGGCTGTCTGCACAGCGGGGAGTCCAGACCCAAAGGGGCGTGAAACACTGCTGCCAAAGGTTGACAGTGTGTGGCTGCTGCGTTCAACATCAGAAGCTGGCAACCTCTTTGGTGTCTGTGCCCTCTAGACCCTCTTTCCTCCCTCAGCCTGCTCTGGTCCCTGGAAGTCTTGATCATTGGCTTCTTATTGGGTTTGTTTAATGGCAAAAATTAACAGGATGGGGGAAAAGAGGAGAGAGAAAGTTTGAGGGGCTTATCCCCCTTCCCAGTGGGGTCTCTCTCTGTGGCGCTCCTTCCAGGTTCTAGGAGTTAAGCTCCAGGCTCCCTTTCCTCCCCACGTCGGGCCGGGCCGAGAGATGCTAGCAGCTCCCTTGTACTCAAACCCAGCGTGCTGCACCGTCCCTCGTGACATACATGCCACCCACACTTTGTAAGTAGTTTTTGAATGAATCCTTTCTGGAATTCTTTGAATTTGAGTGTGCCATCTGGTTCTTGCTGGGCCCTTGACTGGAATGGTTAGCAGTGATACTAACTAATGGTTAGCAAGGCTCGCTGGTACTAAAGGGTGAGAAATCTGGAGAAAAGGAGGCAAAAGGAGAAAACAGAAAATCAGGAAGAAGAAGAAAAGGTGTGAAGGCAGTGGACAGTATCATTGGAAGGCTGGAGGAGTAGAGAAGGGTAAGAATTGGGGTAACACCAACAGAATGGGTGCCCGATGCATTGGGCAAAGATGTGAAATACCAAGCTAGCATTCTGGAACCACACATGACACTTAGACTCCCAGCCCTTGAGGCCACCCCAAGTGTCAGAGTAAAGCCACACAGGCTGGTCCACACATGTGGGCTGGAGTGCTGAGTGCACGGGTAAATTGAGGTCCTTTAGGTCAATAACCGTTGAGTGCTTCTAAGACACAGTCTACAGTCTACGAGTGAATGGTTACAGTTATATAAGCTAGTGCCTGGGAGCTAAGGCTAAATTGTACTGCATATATTCCAAAATGAAAAAGCAGTATTTGTTGAGGGCCTGCTCCTTGCCAGAACAGGTGTATTTTAATCCTCATAGAAGCTGAAAGCACAATAGTATTATCTCCATTTTAGAGGTGTGGAAGTACAATATGTTCAGTGAAATTAAGTAACTTGCCTGAAGTCACATAAAAAAAAAGTTACTTAAAAGCCGGTGTGTTTCAGAGGTAGAAGCTGAACACAGATTTTCGGACTGAAAAACACGCTGTCTCAAAGAAAGATGAATCATTATCCAGAATGATCCATGAACATTTCCTGTAGTGAGGCATGACTACACACTTCTATATTCTGTTAGTTTTTCTAGAGCGAACATTACTAAGACTGCATTGGACATAATGTGCATCATTTACAATGAGATTCACTGAAGTGCACCAGTGGATCTTTCCTAGTGGCTCTGATCTGTTATTGGTGAGAAGCCAGAAGTAGGACAATATTGAGACTCAAATGCAGCTACTGGAGACGGGGGTGGGAGAGAGGAAGAGAGAGAGAGACAGAGAATCTTACACTTTGCCCTCCTTTGCACCCCATGCGCCGTGCTCCAGATGGTCAGCTGTGTGTTGGTATCAGTCAGTTGCACGCTATGAAATGTTAAATGGGCTAGCAGTTGGAAGTGCCTACTTTGAAAAATGAGGAGAAAAAAAGTCTGAGCTTTAAAGAGAAAGAGACACAAAAGCAATCAGCCTATCCTTTCTAACCAAGTGTTTGGTTCAGTGCAACCCAACAGCACAGTCCAAATCAGAGTTTGTCTATCTTTCAGCTGTGTGACTTTGGACTAGTTAATCAACATCTCTGAGCCTTTTCCCCTAGTTAATAAAATGGACCTAGGTGGGTTTGGAAGGAGGTGGGTTTGGAGGGGGTGGGGAGAAAATACAGACAACTGTAATTGAACAACAATAAAATAATTTAAAAAATAATAAAATGGATAATATTATTATCTGACCTGACAGGATCATTTTCAAGACTAAACAAAATTCAAGCATAATACATGGCTTAAAAGGTTTTGGGTCAAAATAAATGGTCTCCATTGTCATCATCACCACCATCATTATCTTTGTCATTATCATCAAGGACTTCACAGCCTGGTTGGAAGGATAGGTTAATAAGAGCTTCTATATGGGAAAATGTGTTCCTTTTGAACAGCATTTTTTTTCAAAAGGAGAACAAGCAAGCTGGTTTTAGTCCACACCCTTGCGTGTTAGGGCAAGACACCACATGTCTCAGAACCTCAATTTTGGCATCGGTGAAATGGGGCTAACGCGTCAGCATCCAAGAACGCCGTGTTGGTGACGCAGCTGAAATGAAGCCTAGTGACTTAGGATGTGGAATTATAAGGTAGTAAGAGTGCTCCTACCTTGTAACATCAGCAGCCAAATTCTTGTCACCTTCGATTGCTGTTTCAATGGCGTGCATTCCAGCACCAACGTTTTACAGATCCCTTTCAGTTTCCAAAAGCAATTTCTTGATTCATTTCCCTCTGTAATGTCCCCCCTTGGAAGAACTAGACTTGCCCGTGTTAGCCAGAGAAGGTGTGTGAATCGGGATTGGGGGAACAATAATGGTCCAATGTGCTGTGCTCACATGTAGGCATGTTATGTTTCCAGTAAAATTGAGGCTGCTCTGAGAATTCCCAGCCCCATGGCCTGGGGCAGGGAGGGCTCATTATGTAGCTCTGACATGAGATTGCCACTAAGGATATAGCAATAAACTCTTATTTTGGGAAAGCTTTCGTTTGGGAAAGGTTTTTATTTTAGTAATTTCTCTTAAAACAGAAAAACCCAACAATGTCAAATCCAGTTGATTCAACAACTGTTTAGTGAATGACTGTTATAAGACCCTGGGTTTGGAAGCCCCATCTCTTTAAGGTTTATTTAAACTTTAATTTCTTCCTAGATTTTTGCTGGATTTAATAAAACAAAGCACTACCTGGCTCCTGGCAGCCCTTAGAGGAGGTGACATCCAAATTCCTCTTAGGAGCAGGTGCATGTACCAGTGGGAATGCACCCTCTTCTCCTAAGCTTTTTCTCCTAAGTCTCATTTTCAGAACAAAGAGGAGAAGGGGCAGGGGAATCCTCAGGCAAGAAGTGCAGACAGCAGAATCCATTGCACAAAACTCTGATGAGCGGGTGGCCAGCAACTGCAAAGGTGAGGACAGGGCAGGTGAAAGACATGAAGGGTGAATGAGCGTGATTGGACTGAAGATATATCAGCCTTTTCTGATCTCCTATCTCAGATTGATGTCTAAGCATTTCTGATGTTGTCCTGATTGTAAGGAAAAAACCTCACACTTCCTCAGTGGTGTCTTTTGCAACAAGTTTTTGGGAAGCAGGTAGTGGAGGGAGGCTATGCATGAGGTGCACGAAGAGGCCAGTGGAAGAGAACATCCAAACCTATGATCCCCCCCAGATGCCTGCATTCATGCACTTCTCATGGGAGGTTAGAGGCTGAGCTGATTTAACAATGGGCTGGCATCAAAAATAAAGACAGACCTCAATACCAACGTATTTAACAAGGATGATGGTGAGGAAAAGGACTCAAATGGGCTGTCTTCTGTGAGCAGTCAGAAAACTCAGAGCAGACATGAGACGAGTTAGTGTGTGTTGGCCCAATATGAAGATGGAAAAGAAGAATGATTATAAAAACACCTACCCACCCTTTCGGTGGCCATTCCTTGGCTGTGGAAAAGGCAACTCACAACCAACTAGACTCTGAGAAATTAACACTGTATGAAGATAGCTTTTAGGTCAAAACAATCTCATTAATCCCTGCTTTGCACAATGTCAATGAGTACATATAACACTTGCAAAACCTGAGCTTTCAGTAAATCAGAAAACAATGGAGGCATTGCCTGAACTCACCAAATGATACTTTGCTCCCACAATGCAGAACACTCTAGTCTGCATGCAGCCAAAGCTCAGCTGAATCTTATCAAACTAAATTGATTTATGAGGAAAACCTAAAAAGGGAAGCAGCAAAATAATGATAGTAATTCTAATAATGCATTGGATAGTGCTCATATAAATCACCCTCCCCTCTCAGATTAATTTCATAAGGGTAGGAACTCCATGCACAAACCCATCTACAGCTGCCCAGGGCCTCCTCTTGCAAACAGAGCTCAGGAAAAAGGGTGGGGGTCTGCTGGAAGCTCATAGGAGTTTTGCCTGAAACAGCCTTGTGGGATCAGCCCCAGAGGTACCGATGTAATTGGCCACACACACAAATGTTGCCGCATCCGAACATTTTTGGCACTTCATGAAAGCCTCTTTCCTAGAGGCCACTTGAGTGTCCAAATAAAAGGGGATTTTTGTTAGTGAAAACTGGAAAGAATAACCCTATCCTAGGATCAGGCCAGTAGGGCCTGGCCTGTTAAAATGTAGCACTGGGCTGGCCAGAGTTTGAAGTGTTGCTGGCAAGGACTTGGAGCTGTCGTAAGGAGAGCCAAGCATCGCTCACAAGGAAAACTCCTCTGCCGATGTGGGGAGCTTTCCCTGGTCCAGAGAGCCTGTATGACTCACCTCAAGGGCAAGAGAACCTCTGGGGCAGGAATCTTCCACAAGGGGCAGAGGAGAGAGGGCCTGGCGTTGTTTCTGTCTTCCCCCATCACCAAACACCCCCCACCCCTTTAATTCTCTACCCCACCCACCAGGCTGTGGTTCCAGGCAAGTGAGACTCTGTGGCTGACCTTGGGGGCCCACTTCTGCACATGGCCTGGGAACAGCGATTGCTCTCTGTGTGCCTGCAGCGTGTTGACAGCCGTGAGCTGAGGGAGCTGGGGGAAAGAAGCAGAGAAAAAGATGCTGCAGAAATAAGGCCACAGAGGCCTGCTCTTATCACGAAAGGGCCCCCAGCTGAAGAAAGTTCTACTGTTGCTCGGGTGGCAAAGGTGATGCCTTCTCCTACCGCGGGCCAGTCTTGGGCTTTTGAGGACCAGAGACCCTGAGGCTCTGTGCCCAGGGCTGTCAGATAAAATACAGAATGCCCAGTTAAATTCGAATGTCAGATAAACAACGAACAATTCTTTTAGTGTGTTTATGTCCCATAAAACATGTAGGACATACCTATACTTAAATATCAGTCATTGTTTATCCGAAATTCAAATTTAACTGGGCATCTGTTTTGTTTTTTATTGCTTTGGGCTGAAATCTTAGACTCTCCCCAGTGACCCTCACCTTTGTATAATCTCCTCTCTTGGAGTGTGGGGGAAACCTGTGACTGTGATGGGACATCGGTCCTGTGATTATGTGACATTTCGTGGTATAAGGGGTTTTTGCAATTGTAAGTAAGGCTACTAATCAGTAGACTTTGAGTTAAACAAAATGGAGATTATCTAGGTGGGTTGAACTAACCTCAGGAGGCCTTTTAAATTTGGGTCTAGAGACCAGAAACACAAGTCTGAGGTTTGAAGCCACAGAGCATTCTTCTGTTGGCTTTCGAAGCAAAAGCTGCTGTGCTGCAGAGAAGGCCATGTGGCAAGGAGCCACGGTCGGTGTCTAGGGGCTGAGAACCACTCCCATCAACAAACAATCAGCAAGAAAATAGGGGCCTGGACCCTATGCTGCAATGACCGGATTCTTCCAGCACCTTGGAAAAGCTTGGAGGAGGACCCTGAGCCTCAGCAGACGTGGCAGACTGGCTGGCACCCTGATTGTAGCTGTGCAAGCTCCTGAGCAGAGACCCCATCCTACCACATCAGACTCCGGCCCCTTGCAAACCTTCAGAGAAAATTTATGTTACTTGAAGCAGCCAAGTTTGTGGTAATATGTTAGGCATCAACAGTGAACTAACACATTTGCTAACCGTGGCGGCCCTACCTGTATTCTGCAGTCTCCGAAGACACGCTGGGGTAGGCAACGAGGACAGAAGAGGACAGAAGAGGAAAGGAAGGGCAAGGGACAACCAGGTACCCTGGACATCTTGTTAGCGACCACAACAGATAAAGAGTGAGGGGGGCGAGGCCAACCACCCATTGTGTGCTCTGGGGCCTGTGTCCTAGAAGGCTGGAGTGGCCAGGCCCCTGGATCCTGGCTCCTAGGCCCCACCATTTCAATTTTCACTTACACACACACACACACACACACACACACACACACACACACACACACACACACTCCCCTACACCTTCCTTCCCAGAGAGGAGCATGGGGGCAAGCTGGTCACTTGTCTCAGAGGCAGAGGTCATTGGTAGCTTTGCAAGTAAACACGTGGTATCAGCCAGAGCCCAGCACCAACTCAGCTGAAGAAGCTCACTGATTCCATGTAAAGATAAACTGTGTGTGTGTGTGGGGGGGGTATAAGAGTAAACAGAGAAGGGGAGGCCCTGCCAGTCTAGAACTTCGCAGGGCATCAGTTCAGCTTGCATTGGATCATGTGAACAAGCTCTCAGAACCTACAAGAAACTTGGGCATACTTTTTAAAAGGCTCAGAAGACATGGTTTTGTGTTTCAATTCTCCAAATGTTCTTTTGCTTATGGATTCCCCTAAATTCTCTTTCCAACAGCTTTTTCTGTCCCTCTGGCCTCGTGCTGCCCTTGAAAGTGGCCAGAGGAAACTCTTAGGTGTCAGCCAGTCAGCAAGGAGAGATTCTCTTCATCCCCCTGAGTGTCTGGAGATGTGAGTTTAATGAGAGGCATCGACCTTTGAATTATACAAATGGACCTCTTTAGCAATCACTTCCCTCCCCAGTCCATACCCACCCTCAGCTTTTAATCTTCTCAATTATATTTCCTTTTCATTGATTACTACTTTGCTAACTTTCAGATTGAGCAGGCAGTAAAACCTCAGCCACACAGGTAATGTAATTGCTTTTTGAGCCTGACGCCTGCATCTCACCTCCTGAGGGGGCCCTCAGACCTCCCTCCCACCCTACTGGGTCTTGGCGAATCCATCGGCCTTCAATTGATTTTGTGAGATGGCCCCTTCCATCCAGAGATCTGTGCAGTCCGGGATGGGAAGACGAGCCTTCAGTTCTGAACTTCATGGAGCAAAGATGAAGGGGGCCGGCGCGCCGCTGGGGTGTGGGAAGGGCACTGGCAGACAGACGCTGACTTGTTTCCAGCCAAGCCTGGGAGCGAGCAGGTGAGAGGCCTGGGAGCAGGGAGCTCTGAGTTCTGTTCCCACCTCTGCTCCCACTTTTTCTGAGTGACCTTCGTTGAACCACTTAACTTTCTATGCTTTCTTCTTGGTGCCATCTGTAAGGGGAGACAATGACACTTGTCTGTGAAAATGCTTTGAGGGACGCAGGCATAAAAGATGCAATGTAAAAGCAAGCGGTGGACAATGTTTCCCATAAAGAGTCCCTTGTTTGCATCTGCAAGAGGCCCTATTTGAGGGCTAAGAAGAAACATTGAGAAATTTCCTTGATACTGAGGCCAGGCGGAGGACATGGCTTGGGCCCAGTTAGAAATCCCTGCTGTGGCTGGGGGCTCCCGAGCTGCTGCCCAGATGGGAGCTCCTGCGGTGCATGCTGGGACCTGGCCGGCAGAACAGCCAGACCCGAGGTCGCTGCACCAAGCAGAGGGCCCAGCGCCGCAGTATCAGGATTAGCCAAGGGACCCCACGACGAGCCTCAAGGGGGGGCCTGCCTCCCGTGATTTACGGGCATTGACATAGGGACCTGGAGGGGGAGGAGGGAGTCAGAGAACTTTGGGGACATTTTCAAAACTGGAGGTCGTTCAGAGGAAATTACTCAATAAAAACCAGGTTTCTCTAACTGAATAGATCAATTTACAGCTCATAAGGTGGAAAAAGTCTGCGACTTCAAGATTCTGGCTGGGAGAGTCTACCAAGGTTTCCTCCCTTGGCGGAGCTGCTGTGGCTTTGGCCCCCTCACACCGGGCACTCCTTCTGTAGCTTTCAGGGCCAGCATTTTCCTCTCATCTTCTTTCTCTCTTTCTCTGCTATTTAATTTGTGTCTGGTTAAGATTCTTACTCCTCTCCCTTCCTTTTACAAGCCTCCCACCTTCAACTTTCACCTCCTTACAGCCCTATTCGAGAAGTCCTTATCATTTATTTCTGTTTGCCTGATGATGCCAATTCTTTTCCCATGATTCCTGCTCTCCGCTGCCTCTCCTTCCTTACTGCTGGCCTCAATGCCCTTCTTCCCTCTGTTTTTCCTTCAGGCCCCAAGCTCTGCCTTTCTCCTCCAGCTGCCCATGGGCTGTTTTTCTGCGCACCTCTCAACCTCTTTATTTCTCCCTCTGTCTTTTATTTTCCTAGCCCTTCTCTTTGGTTGTTCTCTTGGTCTTTCTCGGTTGCTATTGCAGTAATTCATCATGAGCATCCGGTAACACCATCACCTATTGACTGAGCTTCTTTAAGTTCTGCACTGAAACAATAGAGTTTTCAGGAAGACAGGATCATAGGAAGATGGGCAGGACCCAGATGGAGTTGTATTGGAGTTCCATCATCTGTTTGTGTGCCCAAACAAGCCATTATTTAACCATTTATTGATTTATTCAGTTAACAGACATTCATTGAGATGTGCTATATGCCAGGCACCGGAACAGGCACTTGAGAGAGAATAGTAATCAAATACAGACATGGGTGTTGATTTCAATAAGGACTACGGAGCAGTATATGGTACCACGATAGCATCTTATGGGAATTTGGCCTACACAGGTGTAGAGAATTAGTCTGAGATCTGAAGGCTGAGAGGGAAGAACTTGCAGGCAGTGAGAACAGCTTTTGAGAAAGTCTGCACCTCCTCAGCCTACCAAATCTCCCATTCACTGGCTGGAGACTCTAGTTCTCCTACCAGATGCAAGGCTGTTAGGCCAGAGTTCAAATGCAACACACCTATGACCTGATATCAGTGACATAAATATATTCAGACTCAAAGGTAAATGATGGACATCAATTCTTTCCTGGGAATAGACTTTATTAGGAGGCTGAGGGAGTGGCAGGTTGTGGGAAAAGAGCCACACCTACTCTGAGGATGTGTCCCGAGGATGATGTGCTCCCTCTGCATGGTGCTGGGGTGGACTCTGAGGGCCTGGAGGACAGTGCCCACTTCCTCCCCAGCCTGCTCCCCCAGGTGTCAGCTGGCTGGACAGACGAGTTGCTCCTTCCTCTTTTGGGGCCCCAGTGCTTCCATAAACTTTGGATACCAGGCAGTTCTAGAAGCCCAGCACCTCCCTCCTCCCTTTCACTGGCACTGGTCACAAATTCAAAGTGGCCATTGGGTTTCATGGCTTGATGGCCATGTAATTGTTATTGGAGCTCACCTTGGATGGATTTAGGGTAATGAACTCACCTAATAGCAAACCTGTCACAGGCCTCTTTGCAGACAGGGTCTTTCCTGAGTGAAGATATTAGAAAACCATTCTGCAGAGGAAAAGCAATGCTGACTGGTGACTTCACATTTAGGAAAAACACCACTGTTTGGGTTTTTCTCTTGGCCTCTAACTTTAAACACTTCACTGGCCAGTTGCTAACCGACACGGGTTTTGGCCAGGGCCCTGTTTATGTTGGCACCAAATGCATGTATCACAAGCAGTTTGTGTGTTTCTGGGCGTGTGTGTATGTGTGTGTGAGTCTGTGTATGTTATAAACTCCAAAAGTTTTAAACACAAGCTTTTGTACACTTTTTGCAGACTCTTCTGGCCTAGAAGACAGGCAACTGGCAGGTAGGGCATCTGTGTGCATTAATGACTTGCTTTCAGGCCACCCCACCCCATCACAGCCACCCCCTGGCTTAGCCCAGCCGGGCACTCCCTGGAATTCCATCCTCCTGAGTTATGAATGAGTGAGGCAGCCCCTGCCAGTGAAAGGGGTTCTGGGGACAGTGGGTGCTCTCTGCGTCACCTTGGTCTGTAGGACCAGAAGGTGAATCATCAGGAATGTTTGGGACAAGGAATTTTCTCACAGCTATGGCTAGAAAGGCTTCATGTTTTTGTGGCTTGGCATTAAGCGAACAATTGCTTTTTGTTCTCTCCTCAAGTTATTTTGTCCAAAACAAGGCAACCGTCATGGGGAGAAAAGCACAGTTTTTCCAGCATTTGCCCCTTCTGCACCCCTCCTCACAGCAGGCTTTCTGACTGGGTGCGTTGCCACAGCACAGGGTCAGGTTTCCAGTGGCAGAAAGGCAGGTTTGCTGCTCTGCAATGAACACGGAAGCCTCCCCGCATCCCTCAGGCCTCCTGACCCAGTGTGGCACCAGAGCTAACGGCACAGGCCACCTTCCCTCTCCAAAATCCCAAAGGGTTCCCCAAGACCATAAATCATGAATCTGGAAACATTCCCTCAGGGACAGAAAGTCTGAATAAACACTGAATCCTAGAGCAAAGATGGTTGTTTTCCCTCAAACTACTATTGCTTTAGAAAGTTTAGGAGTTGGGTCTTCTGCCTAACAAAGGATTGTTATTTAATTTCAAGTCATCCTCTAGAAAAGATGTGGCTTATCAGTTTGTATCTCATTAGAATATGGTAAAATATGCTAAACAATACAACTAAAAGATATAGAATTTAATTTTCCTCTGAGGCTTTTTGGGATTAGGCTGTGTCCTTATCTACCCAACACACTCATAATTCTCCTTCCAGACTTGGGCCAGATGTCATCTTCCCGGTGGGACTTCCGTGCCTCCTGACCCAGAGCTGCCCCGGCCACCCCTGCAGAATTAGGGCCGCCTCACCTCTGCTCCCATAACTCTTCCATCACTGGCACATCACCATATTAACACTTTTTGTTCAGAAATAATTTCAACTTACAGAAAAGTTGCAAAAAGAGACTAAAGAATTCCTGTTTCTTATTATTGCCACACCAACAGCCCTTTTTAGACACTTTTCCTCCTAATTGACTTCTGCTGTGACTTATGGGCTCTATATATTCAATATACCTGAGCTTTACACAGAAAAAGAGTAAGATTTTTTTTTTGGTCCCACAGGACAATTTTCATACTTTTGAGTGCAGTATTGCCTCATGGAGAATGCATGCTATATATCCTTTACCCAGATTCTCTAAATGCTAACCTTTCTCCATATTAGCTTGATTATCTTATCCCTAAATGTGTGTATATGTGCATGTGATATATATGTATATGTGATATATACAGGATGGGGCAAAAGTTGGTTTACAATTGTTCATATGGAAAATAATGCAATCATTAATAAATAATATAAGAATAAACTATCTCACATGCTCACAACATTAATCTATTTTTACCCCACCCTGTACATATCCATACATCACATCACACACACACACCACACATTTATTTGTACATATATACACACATGTGTACATACTTATACATGTCTATAACATATGTATTTATATATATACACATACACATTTTCTAAATTGTTTGAGAGTGCAGGGCAGACACGATTATTTTTTTAAAATATATTTTATTTATTATGCTATTACCATTGTCCCATTTTTTCTCCCCTTTACTACCCTCTTCCCTATACACCCCCTCCCATCGGCATTTCCCCATCTTTCTTCCTGTCCATGGGTCAAACATAAGTTCTTTGGCTTCTCCATTTCCTATACTTTTCTTAACCTCCCCCTGTCTGTTTTGTACCTACCATTTATGCTTCTTATTCCCTGTACCTTTTCCCCCCTTCTCTCCCCTTTCCCTCCTAGCTGATAACCCTCCATGTGATCTCCATTTCTATGAATCTGTTCCTGTTTTAGTTGTTTGCTTAGTTCATTTTTGTTTCTATTTTTTTAGGTTCAGTTGTTGATAGTTATGAATTTGTTGTCATTTTACTGTTCATATTTTTTATCTTTTTTTCTTAGATAAGTCCTTTTTATATTTCATATAATAAGGGCTTGGTGATGATGAACTCCTTTAACTTGGCCTTATCTGGGAAACACTTTATCTGCCCTTGCATTTTAAATGATAGCTTTACTGGATAGAGTAATCTTGGATGTAGGTCCTTGCCTTTCATGACTTTAAATACTTCTTTTCAGCCCCTTCTTGCCTGTAAGGGTTTTTATTTTTTTTTTGAGAAATCAGTTAATAGTCTTATGGGAACTCCCTTGTAGGTAACTGTCTCCTTTTCTCTTGCTGCTTTTAAGATTCTCTTCTTACCTTTAATCTTGGGTGAAGTAATTATGTTGTGCCTTGGTGTGTGCTTGCTTGGGTTCAGCTTGTTTTGGGACTCTCTGAGTTCCTGGACTTCCTGGGAGTCTGTTTCCTTTGCCAGATTGGGGATGTTCTCCTTCATTCTTTCAAATAAGTTTTCAATTCCTTGCTCTTCTTCTTCTCCTTCTGATGCCACTAAGATTTGTGTTTTGGAATGTTGAAAGTTGTCTTGGAGGTTCCTAAGACTCTCCTCATTTTTTTGAATTCTTGTTTCCTTATGGTGTTCTGGTTAAATGTTTATTTCTTCCTTCTGCTCCAAATTGTTCATTTGAGTCCTGGTTTCCTTCCCTTTCTTGTTGGTTCCCTGTACATTTCTCTTCATTTCATTTTGCATAGCTTTCAGTTTTTCCTCCACTTTGCCACCATACTCAACCATTTATGTGAGCATCATGATTACCAGTGTTTTGAACTCTGCATCTGATAGGTTAGCTATCTCTTCATCACTTAGTTGTATTTTTTCTGGGGGTTTGATCTGTTCTTTCATTTGGGCCTTTTTTTTTTTTAATTTGTCTCAGTGTCACCAGGGCAACGCAACCCACATCACTGCAATGTGGCACAGTCTGTGGTGGAAGGGTCCCAGAGGGAACAATGCTGCTTGTTCAGCTCTCTGCTGGCTTTCAGTCACTTCCTCACTACCCACAAGAAAATTGGGCCCTTCTGATGCTGATTCCTGGGTAGGTAGGTTTGTGTACGATCTACTACACTGTGGGTCTCTCCAATGAACTCTCCTATGTTGCTGGGAGTTTCTCCTGCCACTGCAAGCCCCATAGGTTTTTTCAGTCAGAGGTTTGAGGCTTTACTTCCCTGTGCTGGTACCCTGGGTTGTGCAGTCTGTCTCACTTCCTAGTTGTTCCTCCTGGTTTATCCTCAAGCAAAAGTGGAATCACCCACTCCACCAGCTGCTGCCTTACCCACCCCTGTCCTCCAGCCACTGCCTTGGTGAGAGTCCTTTCCACCCTGGCTGCCTATCTCTGCCCCTCCTACTGGTCTGGATGAATATTTCTTCTCTAATTACTTGGTTGTTGGACTTCCATATAGTTTGATTTTCTGGCATATTGGGTTATTTTTTGTTTTTAAATTTGTTGTCTTTCTTTTGGTTGTGAGAAGAATCAAAATGTATCTATCTACACCCTCATCTTGGCTAAAAGTCTCTTCTTTATTCTTAAATATTTTAGAAACCATTTTTGTAAACATCTTTTGAATTTTTACAAATGAAAAAATTTAAAAAGATTCCTGTATCGTCCATATGGCTGTAAGTTTCTCAAGGTCAGGAGCCTGAGTCTTATCATCTTTGGATGCTGAGTTCTGGTGCAGGGATTGTCATGTAGAAGCTTTTATTAAATAATATTTCATTGTAATATAGCATGTGCCATGCATTTCTATGTAACTTCTATTTAATAGATATTACTATAAAATAATTTATTTTAATGGAAGTATGCATAACATAATAATACAAAAATACCTTTTATTTATAAATGAATGGAAATCTCATATCAGCAGTATAAACTTCAGTCACAAAGTATTCTATAGTTCAGAAGATAGGAGAAATTGGGTTGACAATTTACAGACTTTGGAAGCTGCTTCAAAACTGGTAACACGAGAAGAAACTTTGTACCTGACGTCACTTTTATGGAATAAGAACAATGCTCTGGGTTAGTTGAGCTCAGTTTCAGTGCTCACGCTGCTCTTTGGGAGGCAGTATAATGCAACGATGCAAGCACTTTCTTGTTCTCTTACATTCACTCACAAATATTTATTGGCAACTTTCCATTTGACAAGTAAATGTTGGGGGCTTCTAAATTCTGTTTATTTTCTATATGCTTAAAAATAAGTTACTTAGCCCATATTTGCTTTGATTTTCTTGAGTGCAAAATGAGTATTAACATATTGTGTCCTATGCTGCTTCCCAAGTCACTGGTCAATATGGTACTGAGTATGTTGGGGAAAGTCTTTTCATGGATTCTAGAATGAGCAGATATAGTATAAGATTCCAGGACTTCTAGGAGTTTGGCATCATGACTATGAATATCCTTTGAATACCCATCCCACAAAACATGCAAATGAGGTATAAAATACTTACAATATGTATGTGGCAGGTTAACTGACTGTAGATAAAGGGCCAGGAAAAGCCCATTGCACCTTCCTTACTCTGAGACTAGACATTCAGGGGCCCATCACCATGTGGGCTCAAACACGTGATGATGGAAGGCCCCACCTCCCTGGATCCTGAGCTGGGAGGGACCACAGTGGGCAGTGTGTCTCGTCCTGTAATTCTGTGGACAAAATGAAGTCCCTGGGAATGGAAGTGACTTGGTGAAGGTCATGGAACAAGTTACTGGCAGGGCTAAGACTAAAATTTAGATTTGGCTCCTAGTCTAGGCAGTAGGATGTTTCTTTATATGTGCCTTCAATGGAAAATTGGAAGATTAGTGGATGAGAATATGTTTTATTTCTACTTCTTCAATAGAAGCAACCCATATATATTTAAATACTTTATGTATCATTATTTGGGAATGATTACAAGGCTCAGTTAAGTATTATATTAAACTTCTGACGCTAAGAAACAGCATAGGTGTCTTCATTCATGTTTGGTTTCCCCATTTTGCAGATAGGGGCTGCCGAGGGCAGTGGGGCACTGTGGGCTCTTCTGGAAGCTCTGGCAGAGGTTGGACGAGGATTTTCTTTCCTAACTCAGGTTTCTGTGGAGTTACTATTAGATTACACTGTTCCGTAATGGTAGCGCCAGGTATTTAGGAAGGCAAGGTTTGATTTTACCTCCTTCTCGTGTCTCCTTTTGAGCATCTATCTCCTCTCTAAACCCCCAGTGCCCATGTTATAGCATATCCTGGCTCTATTTCCTTCCCCATGACTAGGCTTTTCACCCTGCAAGTAACAGTGGTGCCACATGCCCTAGACTTTTTCCAAACCCTTCTCTCTATTGAAACATATGTATCCCGAGGCTCACTCCCTCATAGCCCTGTTCATCTGCTAGGGTAAAATGAGTTCTGATCCATTCATTGTAAATGTAATCTATACGAGTGAACAAAGTAGGCAATCTGTTAGACTCTTCATTTAACACAATACCGTAACTAAGTAAATATGCACATTGTTCTTCAAAATCCCCTCCCTTGTGGCAATCTCAACTTTATTTGAAATTTTAAGTGTTTTATTGAATCATATTTACAGCAAAAAAGATGAGATACAAAGAAGTTGGCTGTTTAAAGACTCTTAGAATGTTCCTCCATTTCCAGGGTGGCAGAATGTTCCTCCATTCTGAATGGAGGAACTGAATGGAGTGACTGAATTATTTTGCTGGAGATAGTGATCAGCCAGAGAATGAACATCTCTGAACTGTGTACTTCAGGGTCGGGGTTGGAGGCAGATTTATCTGAAGTAAACAACAGCACCCAGTGGAATGAGGGCCTAAAACTCTAGGTGACCGATCTTTACATCCAATTCACTGGAAGCATGGTGGTGTTCCCTGGTGGGAGGATCACTGTAGTACTGCCGACTCTAAACCAGCGGAGTTCCAGGAATGAGAAGTGAACATTTTTTAAGTAGAGCGTTGGGTGAAATATTAGAGGTTCCTTTCCTACATCTATGCTTTCGTCAGTAGATCTTTGTTTTCTGGCTGTGGGAGAAACAGCTGGATATTAGTCACTGGTCATGGCATATGCTGCATCCTGCAGAACTCACTCCAGACTCGGAACATAGTGTCTCCCAGATGCAGCAGGAACTGAGTCTTCAAGAGTGCATTTTACCATTCAGCACGGGGTGCACAGGAACACCACCAATATCATGAACACAGTCTGTTGTTTTGCTTCTTTTACTGGGGAAAAAAAAGAGTTCTTTAGGCAGGACAAAAATTATTAAATAAAATGTAATAATTGAACTTTATCAAAGTTAAAAACTTCTACTCATTGAGAAACTCTATTAAGAAAATAAAAAGGTAAATCACAGATTAAGAAAAAGTATATACATAAAAAAATACTGCAAATAACTTATTGCCAGAATATATAGAGAACTTTTACAACTCCATAAGAAAAAATAACCTGATTAGAAAGAGCAAAAGCTGAACAGACACTTCACAAAAAATTTAAAAACAGCTGATAGATCCATTATAAGATGCTCAAAACCATTAGAAATAAAGGAATAAAAAATTTTAACCATATAGTAATGTATGTGTATTACTGTACATACATTAGAACAGCTAAAATATTTTTACACTGACCATTGCACACGTTGGTGAGGAGGTGTAACAACGGGAACACTGACACATCGCTGATGAGAATGTAAGATGGTACAACCACTTTGAAAAACAAATGGCTGCTTTCTTATCAAATTAAATATGCATTAACCATATGTCCCGAAATTTCACTCCTAGGCATTTACCCAAGAAAAATAAAAACATTTGTCTACATAAAGGCTTTACAAAAATGTTTATAGCAGCCTTATTTATGAGAACTGAAACCTGGAAATAATTTAGTGTTTATTAATGGATAAAGAAATTGTGGTATGTTTATATTTATTAATAAAAAAGAAAAAATGCTGATACTACTGACACATGTCACAGAATTAGTCATTGAGCTGTATACTACAGTAGGTATACTTTATTTTACATTAATTACACTTCAGTGAAGTTGATTTTTAAAGAAATGTATATTCATATAATGTTGAGTACAACATAATTCTCCATTATAATTTTTTTTTTTAATCAGGACTTGGCACAAGCTCTGTATAGCATTCTAAACAACCACAGACACTTCAAGCATCATTAGATTCATTAGTCAGCAGATCTACTGGTAGCATTGCCTGTATTATGGCCTTAAGCAGCTTTTCCTGCTTTGGGCTCGAAGGCAGTAACCTTATGCATTACTCAGTAACAGGGTCAGAGGGGCACACACCGATATGCGTGGTGTAGGTTGCCTTCAAAATCCAAAGAGGGCCAATAAATGTGTTGCTAGTTTTTAGTGGTGTGGTATGCATGATACAAGTTTCTTTTAGTTTGAATGAAATATTTTCATGTTATGTAGGCATATAAACCTTTAGAAATGTCTCTGAGATCCCTGAATTTCCAATGGATGTATCTTCCAAACTCAGGCACACATACAGAATGTCTCGGATACATGATATTGCTTGCTCGCCTGGTCTATTAGCATTATGTCATAGAAACTGTGGTGTGACGAACTGTTCTGTGGTTTAACAAGAGGATCAAAATCTCTTTGATCTAAATTATGGCATAAAGAAAAAAAGTAATGTAGTTCCAAAACAAGATAGTGAATATATACTGTTATTCCTGTCGAGTAAAAGAAAACTTCTTTTTAAAAAGTGTATTCACCAGTTCAATGGCCATATAGCAGAACTGCAGGGTAGAGATAACACTTGGAACAGCAACTTCAATCACAGTCATCATCACCTAATAACCCTGGAAGTAATGCATTACCATTTCTGTCTTTGGAGAAGACCAAACAATGAAGTTAAATAGAGATGTGGGAGGGATTGCCACCTTTACAACTTTAAATGTGCTCACGCCCTGGAATGCGACATTGCTGTTGTTGTTCTAGAGCAGAGGGGAGTGAGTGCCACAGGGGCTTCTGCTTTGCTTATCCTCTCATATACGCCCCCGCTCTCAAGTCAGGGAGCCAATGTGGTGGTTCCACCTGTTGCTGAATACTAAATTTTTAAGAACTATGGAAATAAATATGTTCGTAGATGTACTGGACACACCGAGAGACAGAAAAAGCCCTAAATTCTCTTTATCAACGGACTCTCATTAACATGGTGGTTTTCTGAAACCGTAATGATTAGATTAGAATCAATGCCCAATAACTCCTAAAAGATCCGTATACTTCTCTTTTTCTGGTGTGAAATTATCTGTAACTTGCTTCCCAGTCTGCCACACTGCTTCCCACTCCCAACTGTTTCTCAGATCTGTTATTATGCTTCCTTTGACCATCCCCTATTGGCTCTTAAATTCATGATCTTCTGCTTTAATCCCTTCCTTAACCCTTATCGGGGCCAAGGCCCAAGAGAAAGTAGGACTGACTCACAGCAGGAGAATAAATCTCTTCTGAAGGAGATTTCACCACCCTCCCTCAAAGCAGTCAAACTTTCTAGGATTGATTCTGCAAGGCCCCATGGCAGTGGGGAGAGTAAGTCACTCAATAAGAGAGAGCAAGACTAACTGCTCTGGGATAAAAACATTTGGTCAGCATTTAGGCAAGACCCGGGCAATTGCTCTCCCATTGAACGTCCACAAGTCAAGAATGTCTCTCCCTAAACTACTTTATGAACTCTAGTCCAGCACCCCCCCGACCCCGATCTCTGTACCCAGCTTGGGAATGCTCCTGGTCCTGAATCTTGTCCCCATCTCAACTCCCCTCCAGCCTGAGCCAGCTAAGCACTAATAGGAGGGACCTCCAGGATAATAGTTGAATTTTCACGGTGACTGTGATAGTTTAAAAATATATCCCAAAATCCTTTGACAACTCTCCCTCAAATGGTGGAACCTAATTCCTCTCCCCTTCAGCATAGGACAGCATTGTCACCTCCTGTCTAACAAATAGAATATGATGGAAGTAACGGTATGTGACCTCCAAGCCTAAGTCATAAAACACATGTGGCTTTCTCCTTGCTCCTTCTCCTGGACTGCTTACTGTGGAGGAAACCAGCTGCCCTATCATGAGGACATTCAAGCAGCCCATGGAGAAGTTCATACGAGGAGGAACTGAGCCTTCCTACCAACAACCAGGACCATGTGAGTGAACTATCTTAGAAGTGAAACCCTGGGTGCAAACAAAGCCTTCAGATGATGGCAGCCCCACCCAAAATCGTAACTTCATGCATCAAGAGGAACCTTGAGCTAAGCTGTTCCACATTCTGGGCTGACACAGACTATATAAGATGATATATTTTGATTGTTATTTTAAGCCACCTAAGTTTTGGCTCATCTGTCACACAGCCATAGATGCAGTGACTTGCTGTCCAAGCTATTGCTTGTGCTAGTCACATGAACACGGGACAGCAAGAGGGACCAATCTATGATCTGTGAATGGAGGGACATTTTGGGAAATGTGATGTTTCCTCAAATCATTGCTCTTCACAAACCATGACAGCCCCACTGTGTGATCTGGCTGTTGATGTCACTAGACTTGTAAGGAAACTTAGATTTTAAGAAACTTTAGAATACACAAAGAAGTGTCTTACAAATATTTCTGCACAGTTGCTTCCCAACAGCTCTGTGGAGGATATTACTTCCACATAATAATATATTCCAATTGTATCAAGAAAGATGTTGTTTCCCCCAATTAACAGATGAGAAAACTCAAACCCAGCGTTTTAAATCAAAGGATTAATATGGGATGAAGCCAGCATTTGAATTGAGGCCTCCCTGATACCACGTATGGGTCATCACCACGCCCCCTTAACAGCAACTCCATTCCTACTCTGTATGTCAGTTAAAATCAATTCAGCAAATTTATTGGCAAGGGATAATATTTGCAAAGTGCTTCATGCATGGTAAAGCGCTCAGGATGTGGTGCTACTATCACAGTGGTGACTGTACGCCAGGTGCTGGGTACTGGTTCCGAGGTGAGCAAGACCAGGCCCTTTCCCTTAAGGAACTCAGGCTTGGAAGATAAAGCAGACTTGCTGAGGGAAATGCTTCAAAGATTTCCTTGAAAAGCCAGCAGCTCTGATTTAAAAAAAAAAAGAAAGAAAAAAGAAAGAGTCTTGTTTGAAGTAGGCATAGGGCAGGCAAATTAAGGCCAGGGGCGGAAAGCCCAGGGTCCTTTATGGATCAATTTTCTGTCCCTTCGTAACTGTAGCAGTGGAGGCCTCCCTGGGTCACCATGCCTCGCAGCTGGCAGGAGCAGAGCAGGCTGCCTGTGGGAAAACTGCAATCATCAGGAGCACCCCACTCTCTGAATCAGGCAATAATTATTACCTTGTTTTCTTGGATCAAATATGAGTAACCAAGGTGTAGGACTCAGCCGGCACATCTTAGGAACAAACACCCTGATGTGAGACTTCTGCCTCTGAGGGTTCCCCAGGAATGACTATATTAAAATCAGTTCCCAGGGTTTCAGGATGGAGGAATGGGATGCATTCCAGTGCAGCAGGACGAGGCCTGTGGGAGACATGGTGTGAACTTGCTCTTGTGGTCCCCAGAGAGGGGATGAGGATCTGGGCATTCCAGAATGGCTGCTGTGACACCAAGTGCATCTGGCGCCTGCCACCAAAGGCTTTTCTTGAGGGAGAATGAGAACTGCTCTGAGTGGCTCCTCGGGGTCCTGTGCAAGCAGGGCTGCTTTTGTTTGATTTTTCTTGTTTTTGTTTTTTTAAAAATAATTTTTTTTAAATGATCACCAAATTCCCATCATTCTTTGTATGCAACACCCATTAAACCCAAGCAGTTCTCCAAGACAAAGAAAACACCAGGTCTGGGGACATGTGCCAATAAGGAGGACATGACCTTCTCTTGCTGCGGCCCTGGTATTTTTAAAGCAACAAATGTGTGATACTGAATACCCCAGCAGGGCTCCCTCCCGAGCAGATCCCACCGTTGCTCCAGAGAAGAAACAAACTAGGAAATGCCCCCAAACTATTATGGGGTGCCCACAAAAACAGATCATCAAATTCCTCTCAGTAACCAGGAAGGCAGGGGTAGGGTATGCATGTGTGTATGTGAGTGTGTGAGCTGCTTGTGATGTGGTTAGAGACCCACTGTCCTCCCCTTATCAGCATAGGTGGGGACTTCAGATCTTTAGTCCCCCCACAAACAACCCCATACACACAACTTCTCTGCAAAGAGATTTTCTACCCAGAGGTCTTTGCCTCAAGGCAAAACATCAACATTTTTGCCCTAGTATGGCCCTTCCGCAAGCCCAACGCCCTCTTTGACTAAGTGAGCAACCAAGTGTAGAGTGAGCCATGCAGTGCCAGGCAATGAGGCGGGGACCTGGGCAGATGGAGCCGAGCCCGTCCAGCCCTGTCACTGCCTCTTCGGCTCCTCCCTGGGCCAGAGCCCCAGCTTGGTCCTTTGCTTTTCAGCAGCAAGTGGAAGCAAAGGATGAGGAAAGGAAATGCTGATCTCCAGTGAATTACACTATTTTGCTTTGTCTAATCCTATTCAGGTGGTGACTGTAGCAAAAAGGGAAAACAGGCTGACATGCAGGATGGATAAAGACCATGGTTATTACCCCCATGAATAAGCGTGGGCTGAACTGAATTCATGGCCCAGTGATTCATTATTAATGGGCCTCAAGTTCTGACGTAGGGTTGGAGATGGGGCTTATGTGAAGGTGGAGAGTGGGGGTGGTGGGAGGGAGTCTGCCCTGTAGATGTGCTGGCCCAGGAGCACACGGCCTCTGAGCCTGACCCAGATGTCCTCCAGGGCTGCCTACTGCACACCTGCGACTGGACTGCTCTCCCCTCAGGGCTGTGAGGTCCGCAATTTATTCCCCACTTGGAGCCTCCCCGAGGCCAGGCCTGGGGAGAGAGTGTACGGAGAGGGTGTCCTGGGACCACGCTCCAATGTCTCCATTCCCCTGCGAGGTCCCTGGTGAGGAGAGTTGAAAACACCGTCTTGCATGTCTTGCATGTCTTGCATGAGTAATATGCCTTCTCAGTCTTTTGAAGTGTTCAGAGCACCTAGCAGACAGGATGTTCTTTACCCTCAACAACTCCCTGAGGCTAAATCAGGTTTTGATCCCCTAGCTCCACTCCTCACCCCCCCCCCCACCTTTTTTTTTATTAGAGGAGGAAATGACAGCGGGGAGGAATTGGTCTGTGGGAGTGAGCTGTGTTGGGGTAGGAGGAAGCAGGCAGGGAAGAGCCAATTTGGTAAGAAGAATTTGTTATGGAGACAGGAATTCTCTCAGCTAACCCTGGGCTCAATCACTACAGGCCCTCAAAAGAGATCTTACCATTTAAAAGGTCCTGGTATATACATATATATGTATAAAATCTTGCTCCAGAAGCTGGTCAACTAATAGGCTTTTTTTGTGTTTTACCTAGCAAGGGGGTTCTCGTCTAAGAGGGTGCTATTGGGTCATGGTAGAAATATCGCTGTGACTACACACCCAAGCAGCTGCCAAGGCCAGAGAAGGAGAAGCACTTCTTTCAAACTGTAGTCCTATTAAGTTCTGGAAATGAAGGCAAAAAATTCCATGTCAGATGTCTCTGAGATATGTATACCCAGGTTTTTCTTCCAAATGGAGGGCACAAGAAGAGAGGTCCAGATTTTTCCATGTGGTTGACTCGCTGTTGGGGGTGACCTTGACTACTTCCTAATCCTTTTTGGCCTTTATTATTGTGCAGACTCTTGCTACCCTATCTCACTGCCTCTGGTCTTTCTTTCACTGTACTATAACAGAATGATCTTTTATAAAAAACCCAAATCTGACCATGCCATTCCTATACTTAGAACATTCAATGGCTTCCTATAGTTTTAAAAAATAGGATTCAAACTCCTTTAGAAAAACATGAAAGACTCATATTAATCCCTCCACATACATAAAACTGTCTGCTATTTTTTATACTCACTAATTCAGTCCTATATTCAGACATCATTTATTTGCATTTATTCAATAAATGCAATAAACTTGCATTTATTGAGGGGTTAGTATTTTCCACCACGTCCGCCAGGCCCTGGGAAGATATCACTTTTGGCAGTGCCAAGAACGCGATCTGATTTCCTCGTGGGATACGCCTCTAGCCTTAGAATTTCTCTCTCTCTCTCTGCCTCTAACTTCTTCCTCTTCCACTAGTTGGTTTTATTGTTCCATCTCTCCTCTCCCTCACAAATGCCACTCTTGAGTGCTCTGATAGCACATGGGGCTGTAATTGAGATTTTGTCTATGAGATTTTTGAAGACAGGGACTCTTTGTCTTATTCATAGCACCTAGGATTAGGGCCCAGCTCATGACAGATCATGGTTCCATGCCTGCAGTAACTTTGGCCAATGAAATGTCAGGTATAGTATGCTGGAGGTCTTCTGGGAGAGAACTTTCTAAATGCAACTGTCCCTTGTTTTCTATTTGGTGTCATTATCTGAGAGTGATGCCTAGAAGTGCTGCAGCCAATTTACTGTCCAAATGGAACACACTTTAGAAAGAAGCCAATAATGAGACAGCAGGGCAGACAATTGGGATTAACCTCAACCTTCCTCTGGACTTGAAGTTATGTGAATAGCAAATTTCTGATGGTTTAAGCTATTCTGATTCAAGGCCTTTCCTTCCCTTTCCTTCTCTTCCCTTCCCTTCCTTTCTTATCATTGTCTTTTCCCTCCTTCTTCTTGCCATCCTTTTTCTTTTCCCTTTTTTCTGTCCAAATGTCCCTAACTTCTTTGGAACTTAACATGTATCTTTGGTTGGGCTGACTGTGTAGGGCTCAGCAACAGATTCCAATTGATAGCATCTGGTATTAATTGTATTTATTTACATGTCTTGTCTTTCCTACTAAACTGTTAGGTTCTTTAAGGAAGAAAATCTATTTTGTTCCAAATTGTTCCATTATTCTCCTCACCCAAGTGTCTACCTAATGTCTGTTACCCACAAATGTTTGTTGAATTGATTGAAATCTTCAACTACTTTTTTCTTATTGTTCTTAAGCCTCACTTTATCACTTATATTCATACCACATAATTCAGTATTTTATTCTGTATATTTTTTCACATTGTTTCCCATTGAAAATCTTGCACTTCCTGAGAAAATGTTAAGGTCCTGGAGAATAGCATCTGAGTTGCTTCTTCTTTTTCCTTGGTGTCCCGCATGGTTCTCACCATTTGTAGGGCTCCTACGAGTGCTCCTAGCATCCGGGTGAAAGAACCCTCTGCAACCTTGCCCAGCACTGAATCCTTCCAAAGTTTAGAGTTATGCACCCTTGCACACTTGTCTCAATTCCTTGATGGCAGAAGTTCTCACCTTCTGCTTTACACGCTAACAGAGCTTGTATCAGTAAAAACTTCATGATTAATGGGTGAGAATATTAAACTCTTTTCTCCCCACAGATTACAATCCCACAAAGTGATTTTGGTGGACTTAACCCTCTCAAGGACTGGTGTGGGGGAAGTGGAACCAGCATTTTAAGACTGTTTTGGAAATGATACCACACACTGGTATTTTTGTCCTGAAATTAAGAGCACTTTGCTGGTGTGTGTGGATAGTTATGGAGCCCAGTTTTTTTCCCTCAATCTACTGGTCATTTTTACTTTTCAAAACTCTACTTCTTAGGTATGTCTTTCTGGGTCTCAGAAGAATACTGCAGGGCACTTGGCACCCTGCTCTTTGTCCTTAAGAAGGTCATCTGACAAAATGCTCTGGTTGCATATGTTTAATATCTTGCCATATCTGATATTCAAGAATACAACGCAGCAGCTTAAATTATTTGTGCAGACTCCCAACAAACAAATAACCATGAAGAGGTAGACAGAGGGGCCTATATATCCTCATTCCTTCACTGCCACTCCTATCTTGGTGATGGATTTTGACTCCAGTTATAATGCAATATCTTCCAGAGACAACATTTAAAAACCTTAAAATTAAAAGAAAATAGGCATTGCCCCTAGCTGGTGAAGCTCGGTGGACTGAGCGCCGGCCTGTGAACAAAAGGGTCACTGGTTTGATTCCTAGTCAGGGCACATGCCTGGGTTGCAGGCCAGGTCCCCAGTAGGGGGCACACAATATGTAACCACACATTGCTGTTTTTCTCCCTCTCTCCGTCCCTTCCCCTTTCTCTAAAAATAAATAAACAAAGTCTTTAAAAAAATAAAAGAAAACAGAGATTAGGAAAGAGTAAAAAAAAATTATACCAATATTTTCTTTCTTTTTTTTTT
>PVIA01013863.1:0-29754 GCA_004024845.1 Tonatia bakeri
TGAAGGAGAGAATCCTAGAAGCAGCAAGAGACAAGGAGACAGTAACCTACAAAGGAGTTCCCATCAGACTGTCAGCTGATTTCTCAAAAGAGACCTTACAGGCAAGAAGGGGCTGGCAAGAAGTATTCCAAGTCATGAAAGGCAAGGACCTACATCCAAGATTGCTCTATCCAGCAAAGCTTTCATTTAGAATGGAAGGACAGGTAAAGTGCTCCTTAGATAAGGCCAAGTTAAAGGAGTTCATCATCACCAAGCCCTTATTATATGAAATGTTAAAGGGACTGACTTACCTAAGAAAAAGAAGATTAAAAATATGAACAGTAAAAAAAGACATCAAACTCACAGTTAGTAACAACCATACCTAAAACAAAAGCAAACTAAGCAGACAACTAGAACAGGAACAGAACCACAGAAATGGAGATCACATGGAGGGTTAGCAACAGGGAAGTGTGAGGAGGAGAGAGAGGTAAAAGATATAAAGAATAAGTAGCATAGACAATAGGTAGAAAATAGACTGGGGGAGAGCAAGAATAGTATGGGAAATGCAGAAGCTAAAGAACCTATGACACATGGACATGAACTAAAGGAAGGGAATGTGGGTGGGAGGGAGTGGGCAGGGTGGAGGGGAGTGAAGGGGGAAAATGGTACAACTGTAATAGCATAATCAATAAAATAAAAAAAGAATTAAAAAAATATGTGAGGAAAGTGAGGCATTGGAACATTAAATAAATTGCTTCAATAGCCCAGTGAAATCTGAATCCAGGTTCCATGCACTCTGGGGCCGGAGGCTGCACTTTACACCATTGTGTACTACTGCCTCTTGGAGAGACACAGAGAACAAAACCAAAATCAAAGGACAACAAGAAATTACATGGGACCTGAACTTGGCAACTTTCATTCCCATTTGTCTAAATTTTGAACTCCAACATAGAGAATCGTGGCATAGAAACAGATAGTTAAAGATACTGAAACTTACCTTTTTATAATATTTTGGTATTTTTTTGAGAAGCTAACCTGTGCCAGGCAGTTTCAAACTGGCTATCTTATTTAACTGAGTGATGCCCATATTATAAGCCTTACTTTACTAGTAAGGTGCTAAGACTAAGAGATAGTTACAGCTAGTCAGTTACAGCTGGTAGGTGGTGTGGCTGGGACCCAAACCCAGTTTTCTTTGCCTCTGAAGCCCATCTTCTCTTCACTAGGCAGTTCACATAGACAGCTTTTCTTAAAATATCAGAAATATCACTGTCATCCATTTGTTCAAATAGCAAGTATTCATTGAGGGTCTTTTGTATGTCAGACAATGCTGTGCGTAGAGGACTCAGTGATGAGCAAAACTATCAGAGCTTCTTAAAGGGCTTAAGATGTTCCAGGACAAGTGTTCACATCCACTTGCTGCCTTTAAAAGCTCAATAGTTAGGTTGGAAGAAAGGAGTAAGAGGTGGATAGGAAGAGACAGTGCTGTTTTTTTTCTCTTTTTTAGAAGATTTTTATTTTTAAAGAAAAGGGAAGGGAGGGAGAAAGAGAAGGAGAGAAACATCCATCGATTGCCCCTTGTACACATACCATCCCCCTTACCACCACCACTGCCTGATCCAGGCATGTGCCCTGACCAGGAATCAAACCAGCAAGCTTTTGCTTTGTGGGACGACACCCAGCCGACTCAGCCACACTGGTCAGGTCAGTGCTGGGTTTTGCTTTGATTTTTTTTTTTTTAAAGAAGTAGCTGACCTCTATTCTTGCTACCCACCTGGATCTCTAGACCTGTCCAATTTCATAATTTTATGCTTTGATGGAAAGCCAGTTTGTGTTTCCTTTGTTCTTATTCATCTCTTTCTCTATGCTGTTATAGATACTAAAAGTCAGTTAAGAACAACTCAGCTAAAAATTGGGTAAAGATCTCAACAGGCATTCTCTGAAGACATACAAATGGCCAGTAAGCACATAACGATACTTAACCTCATTAGCAATTAGAGAAATGCACATCAAAACCATAATAAGATCCTACTTCACACCTACTAGGATGGCTCTTAAAACAAAAAGACAAATAATAACAGGTGCTAACAAGGATGTGGAGAAATTTGAGCTCTCATATCTTGCTGGTAGGAATGTGAAGTAGTACAGCCAGTTTGGAAAAACAGTCTGCAGTATTATTTAGTGACTAATCATTATGTACCTGTCACTGTAGTAGATACTTTAAAATATTACCTCATTTATTCTGACAAAAAACAGAGCAGCAGCAGTA
This sequence comes from Tonatia bakeri, assembly GCA_004024845.1. Taxonomy (NCBI): domain Eukaryota; kingdom Metazoa; phylum Chordata; class Mammalia; order Chiroptera; family Phyllostomidae; genus Tonatia; species Tonatia bakeri. The sequence continues at coordinate 2,246 of PVIA01013863.1, forward strand.
GTGGAAGCAGTAATATCATCCATCATTTATTGAGCACTTATTTGTTAGGAACTGAACAGAGTGTATTATCGTCATCCTCCTCATAATAAAGCATTATCGTTATCTCCATTTTTCAGATGCGGGACCTGAATGTTGCAAAAGTTAATTCACTTACCCAAAGGCTTAGGGGCATGAAGTGCCACAGTATGGATTTGAAGTCTTATATGTTTGACTCACATGCCTGATCATGCCACCCTGTCTCTGCCAGAGATAATTGCTATCAAACCACAGAAAAACTGAACTTTAAAGAAGTCTGATTTGTCATAGGGCACCTAACCTACACGTGGAAGAACCAAGATGTGAACCACTGTCAGACTCTAACACCCAGGCTTTCTCCTCTATGCAGATCGTACTACCTAGTTATTCACTTGGCCCCTGTGGATCCATAACAGTTTTCATTGCTCTGTGGGAAATGTGAAAAATAATAACCACATTGGGAATTTAATTTAGAGGATTGCTCTTTAAGACTGTGCCCACCCAAATTTTTAGTGTTGAAAGGGTTCTTCCCATATGACATTATGGTAATAATATATGCTAGTAGATGGAGGAGAGGACTTCAAAGGGTTGGACCCTCTGAAATCACTGATATTTGACCATTTCTTTGACTTACAAAATGGCAAATTCATATGTTCCAACTCATTATTTCTTTGGTCTCAATTTCCTGGCGAGAAAAGGTAACTCTGTGTCCTCAAAGTTACTTTGAAAATTTTCTGGTCTGTGAAATTCCAAGGTCTGAGAAAAATCTACTTGATTCATGTGGTGTCCCCGGACATGAGAATACTTTGCAAATGATAGGATGAAAACAGACAAGAAGAAAAATTAGTGGAAGCTGACTGTTATTGTAAACCTTGATAAGTGGAAGCTTGATATTGTCACTAATTTAAAAAAGAACATGAGGAAAGAGATTTGTGGGAGAAGACAATGAGCTCAGTGCAGAATTTTAACTTTTAAAGGAATAACATGCCATGTGATTTCTGATACAGGTTCTCCTCTATCGATTTGCTTACAAATTTGTCCTAGGTGTTTTTAAAGTGCTGGCATCCAAGTTTGGAAAAATGATCTAAAATGCTGCATTTCTAATGATTATAGGCTTTTTGTTAGGTCTTCCAGGCTGGAATTCTCAGGTAGAAACAAGGTCCTGAGCTGTGTGCTCGAAATCCATTGTTACCCCCAATTTGCACTGCATCAGGAACTGCAGAATTTCTGGAAGCAGATGTCACTGCCTGAATCGTATTCTCTGTTTCGCATCCAGCATGAAAACTGCATTTATAGCAAGAGTTCAGAAAATTCCCGTAAGGAGCAGGAGAGAATGTGTCTGAGTCAGCATTGGCCTTCCATTTGCATCTGTATGCAAATCGCCAGTGGCAGAGTCCAAGTGCATTCAAATATGTGGTATTTTTCACAGCTAATTGTACTTTATATCTTGTATTTTTGAAAATCACTTGAGATTTGTCTACATGATAAATTTCCCTTTTCTGGTCATGATAAATTTCCCATTGTCATAAAAAAAGACAATAGATTTACAGTCAAATCTACTTCCTTCACGAGTCACCAGAGAAAAGCTTTTGGCTTTTTCCTCCATTCTTCTCCCCTCTGCATTGTAAATGAAAATAACATAGAGAGAAAACAGAGCAGGTGAAATAGTCTCATGAATTCAAACACAGCAGAAATACAGGTGCATATTTTTAACACAAATCCACACCTTTGACGTTCAGTAATTTACTTTCACTCCCACCCACTTGAACTGGTTCACTCTAGAGACCTGTTACTTAACTTAAAATTCAACTTGCCAAGAGGAAGCTATTGCTTATCAGATTTTTCTAAATTGAGGAAGTAACCCTACAACCATAATTAATTGCACCAAGGGCCCAGAGAAGGAAAATGTCATGCCAGCTCAGACCCCAGCACTCAGACTCATTTACCTGTCAGTCTCCTGCACCCTGTCCTGGGAATCCCAGAGCTTCTTGGGAATCCAGGGTTGCTCAGGCATTGTTCTTTGAGTCTGTCAAGTTTTCACTTTCCTGAGAAAGTCTTATTTGCTGGCATAATTTTAAGACCCTATAATCTAAAAGCTATGGTGATTATTTTGTCTTTCAAAGGGAGCAGATATTGAGCAAGTTTGTATTGAAGGCCTGTTATGTCCCAGGTGTGGTGCTGGCCACAGGTCAAATCCCAGTGAACAGGTCACACGGGTCTTCCCTTGGGGGAGCCTTCAGAACTGCCGAGAGTAATGGCAGCTAACGTTTTCACAGCACTTACTGCAAACAGCATCATTCTAATGTGTTAATTCATATTTTAAATGACTATTGCTCTCCCTACTTTATAGATAAGGAAACCGAGGCACAGAGACACTCAAGTAATAAGGGTCATGCCAGGTTTAAATCCAACTTTAGATAAGTAATTCCTAGTGTTGGTGATGACTATTGAAGGGGACATTAAGGTGCTGTGCAAACTTTTACTAATGTACTTGCACCTAATCCAAGTGGTTAGGTGAATGCTTAGAAATTAGGCTTGGACTGACCCAGGCAAAGGTTATCTTCTCCTAGTGTATTTGGAGTCTACAAAGTAGAAGTCCAAAGACCAAAATCAGCAGTTGACCATTTGTGTTTGTTTGTCTGATAGGCCTGTTTTCACAATTGTTGAATTTGAATACTTTTAGGCCGAGCACTCTCTCTAGTTTGTTGTCTTTTGCTCAGTTCACTTCATGCCTCTATATTTAGCTACCTGAGGCCTGACCTCTGTGTTTGTTATCTTGATAAATCTTTTCTGGGATCCCCTTCATTTTAATCAGGAGCCTCTTGGTTGCAAGGAATAACCTCACAACTTGACCTTATAGACAAAAGAGGAAATTTACTGATAGTGACAGGTGCTTTTTACATAACTGCGGGAAGAGCAGGGCTGACGACCTCCGGGACAGTTGGAACCAGAGGCCTGGTGCTGCCAGAGACGTCTCTGCATGTGTGTTTGACTCTCTTCTGCTGCAGATTTGCGTCCTCAGCATGGTGGGAGCGTGGCTGCCAAAATCTCCTAGGCTTGTCTGCCAGAAAGGGGCTGACTCACTCCCCCAGGATCCACTTTGGAAAAACCACAGGATGTTCTTGTGTGGTTCAGCTGTCCACCCTTGGACCAATTACTGTGACCAGACAGACAGGGCATTTTGAGTATTCAGCTTTGAGACAAGCTACGAGCTTTGGTGATTGTAAGCTGGACATTGCTCCCGTTATTATCTATTATGTAGAATATTCCCAGTGTTGCCTTTTATGTCCACCCACTGGAAGCTGCCTCTCCTGATGAGAGTTATTTGCCTGGCTCACAGAACATTTTCTTTTAGGAGCCCATAGTGCTGTGCTGAGGACTATAACATAATGCATGCCAAGCAGTTTCTTTCATGAGATGGGATGATCTTTCCACACTGCTGCCTCAGTCTTCTTATTTAGGGGTCCCTTGTACAAAGTGAACACCTTAGAGTGTCCTAGGACCTCAGCTTTAAAACCCTAAGAGCTCCCTTGGTGCAGTAGTTGGGAGATTAGCAAGTTCTACATTTATGTTTAGACACAAAGAAAAGTGACTCACCCAAGGTCACTGCAGTGGCTATCACCGTGAAGGTTTTTCCTGCGCAGGCTCCAAGTAAGCAGGCATGACTCGCTCTGACCTAACGTTGACCCTAAAATGGAACCACTGTGTTGAGACTGAGTCCTGACTCTCTTGTGTGTGTTTAGGGGGAGGTGAGCAGCACTTTCCCTTTCCTGGGTGGTTTACTCCTTGGTTTAGGGCAGGGGCGCTGGGGGAAGATGTGTCTGTGTTAAGCTCTGGCTTGGCAAATACTTTAGCCTTTCTGTATCTCAATTACATCAACTCTGAAATGAGGACAATACTAGCACCTGACACACAGGTCTGTGCTGGACATTCGCATCTAAAACGTGTAGCATACCTAGCTCAGCAGCTGGTGTGGCCAGTGCTCAGTGCGTCTCAGCTGTCGTTATTATCCTCATTGTTGGCGTGGACCACCTCCATCTGTTGGCCCAGAGGTTTAAGGGTAATCAGTGCAAGAAATAGGACAGTGTGTTGCATCAGATGCTTTTCAGAGCTTCGATTTTCTCATCTCATTCTTCCACGTATTTGACGGCAAGAGAAAAGGAAGGAAACTCATACTTCTCACACACCTGCTCTGTGCCATGCAGCTTCACAGTTGTACTTCAAAGTGTCCATGATTTTTTCTCAAATATCTGCCTCAGTAGATATGTAAATGTCGTAAGTGCTAGGCTCTGTTCACCTTTTTCACCGCTGGTGCAGAGTGAATGCTCAGTAAGCATGTGTTGAGTTCAACTTTGCTTACAGTCCCTTGCTCAGGTACCTAGTGTTGCAAAAAATGAAGGTTTCCGAGCACAACTACTGCTAGTAAGTGGTGGAACCAATCTGAACCCAGATTTTTCTGGCTACTATTCCAGCAGCACCCTTTCCTTTTATTTACAAGCCAAATGATAAGGGCAAATTGAGCCAAATTGGTAGCATTGGTAGCATATCTCTATGTGATATGCAAATTGCATTTTTAAGTCTTTAACTGGGAAGTCAGCTCCTTTGTCCCACTGCTGGTTCATCTGGGCATAAACAAAGGTAGACTTGCAGACCTGCAGCGTAGTACCATTTTCAAACAGGCACATTTGTGCTTCTGAAGGCCTTTTGATCCACACTGGAAGGAATAACACCAATGATTTCCATTTATAAAGCAGTTTAGAACATATATTCTAAAAATTTCTGTGAGCACCATTTAGTAACCTTCTCATGTCTTCCTCCTCTCTTTTCCACTGTGATCCATTACAGTGGGGGCCACGGGATCCCTTCACCGTGTGTCCTTCCTTTCACGGCCGGCTCTGAAATCCACTCATGTGCACTTAAGATTTAAGTTTACCAAACTTGGATTCATTCCCCATGAGCCTTTATGAAGTTCCTATTCTATTCTGCTGTAGGCTGAAGAAACAGGTTAGACAAACAAATAAAGTAAAAGTCAATCATACTAGTATATGGGAGATAGACACATAAAAACTAAAAAATATTATATAAATATTGCAAAAATAGTGATAAAATAAACCGGTCATGCTTCGGAAGGGTACCATCCAGGGACCAAAGAAGGATTATGGGATGATTTTCAATTTCATTTTATGTTATATTATCTGTTTAGGAGAAACATTCTAAAAAAAGTAAAATAAAAGGGCCAGGGGTGAGGGAGAAGATTTCTAGGCTCTTTCTCATATTTGGGGGAAATAAGAAGGAATCTAATGGAGACATCATCCTAGCCCTAAGAATAAGTCACAAGTCAACAACTAAGGATTGTCACAGGCATCCAGGGGTCCTAGGCTTCAGTCTCAGGATATTTCACCAGGGGTTAAATCTCTCAGGTTGTAAACCAATGGGAAGTTGATGAGACGGGATGGATACTCACCTAGTCTAGTAAAAAGAAGTGGCTGGGCATAATCTGATCGTTACCTACTGTAGTGTTACAAATCCCACAGGAGCCTGTTAAAGAGAATGTCGATGTGCCCCAAAAGGGAACCAGGATGACGGTGGGGCGGGGGTAAGGGGTGTCGGTACGCCGGCATCCCCCAAGGGAGGAGCTGTCCTGTCCAAGTAACTGTTTTCACCAACCTTACAGTAGAGTTATGAACATGAGTTTGTTATAGGTTGACTCCATGTATTATCATCATTAATATCTTTATTAAATACTTGTTATTTGCCAGTTACCATGCTAAGTATTTTTCATGTTTTGCTCCATTTAATCTTTTTAGCATCCCATTCTTTCCCATTTTACAAATGAGGAAACTGAGGCTCTGAGAGGTCAGACAACCCTAATACTTCGCTATAGAAGTTATGCTTCTCATCTTCAGATAGCTCACCTACCTGCCATCTATGTATACACCTGCCACCTGGGTTTCTCTTAGATATTTGCCAAGGGCCAGAACAAACCCATCCCCTCTCCTATCCAAATCAGTCTCTCTCCATGTTCCCTGCACTGTCCAAACCAAGAGCAGGACTTCATGTCTTAACAAACTTATCATATGATCATTTCCCCCATAAATTTGCTTGTAAAAAAGCATGGGATATGGTGGGAGGCAGACATAAGCAGTCTGATCAATTTATCATTGTCATCATTTATTTCAATTAATTTTCCTTTAGTTATGCATTGGTTTCCCATATGTTTTTTTTTGGGGGGGGAGGAATGGGGGTGTAGTATATATTTGTTTTTAGAAAGAGGAGAAGGGAGGGAGAAAGAGGGAGACAGAAACATCAATGTGAGAGAGAACACACAATTCAGGCATGTTCCCTGACTAGGAATCAACCCAGTGACCTTTTAATTTGAGGGACAACACCCAACCAACTGAGCCACACCAGCCAGGGTAGTTTCCCATATGTTCTGGTAGTTTGCTTCTCTCCTAAGTCTAGACTCTGCACTTCTCTATGGGGCTCAGGATTAAGGTATCTTTTTATCTCCCAGTGACTTTAATGAATGTATTTTTCCATCTAATTGTATATCTTAAGGGGGATTCTAATATCAGGATTTGAACCCTGAAAGGATTTAATTTTGAGTGTAAATACAAATATAGGGATTACTGGTGTGATAGGAGAAGAAAAGAATTGGTCTGACAAACCACCAAGGACATCTAATAGGCTTAACACCTGACAGATCTGAAAGAGTTAAAAAAGCATTTGCAAAAGACAAGCTTGCGCTCATTTCTGAGAGTTAGTCCAGGTGGATGAATAGAACTTTTATGCCCAGTGTGTTGGTCATTTTTGTGGGAGACCGAAGCCCTGTTAAATCCTGCTTGACTACTGAAGTTATAAAGTGCACTTGAGTCCTACAATGCTGCTAACTGGCTGTGTTTTTCCCATTTCAGGAAGATATCTCCCACGTGGTTAGTCAAGGTGTGGTGGCAGACCAGCAGAAGGCCCTGGAGTGCTCAGCTGACAACGTAAGTGACTTACACTTTAGGTTCCGCTCTGCTGGGACAGTGTAAGCGCCAGGTTCCAGACGAAAAGGAGGTGATTGCAATAAAATCAAATCCTTTATTACTTGGCAGGAGGCTATGGTATGTCTTGTAACCTGAAGTCAACCTACAACTGTATCATCACCAATTCTGTGCAAGATGTGTAGAAATTTCCTCTGTAAGTCTCCCGGTACCAACATACTAAATGGGCGTTTAAAAGTGAGGCATAGCCCTGGCCAGTGTGGCTCAGTTGGCTGGAGCATCATCCCATAGGCTGAAGGGTCGTGGGTTCAATTCCTGGTCAGGACACATGCCTAGGCTGTGGGTTCAGTCTCCAGTTGGGACACGTGTGGGGGCAACCAGTCAATGTTTTTCTCTCATGTTAATATTTCTTTCCTTCTCTCTCTCCCCGTCACTTCCCCTCTCTCTAAAATCAATTAACATATCCTCAGGCGAGGATAAAAAAAATAAAATAAATAAATAAATACAAGGGGAGCGTGCATGAAAACATATTTGTACTTAAATCTGAGAGCACCATATTTTATATAATGTCATAAATAAAAATATTAAATGGGAGAGCTTGTAGTTTTATAAACTTTAGTGTTCCTTATAGTTTGAGTTTCACTTCTCTTAAAAAATGATAAACTTCTGTCAAATTTTTATACTTTTGTTTCTGTTGAGTATTTTAAGTCCTGATTCTCATTTCTATTTGCTAGTTTATACTTTCATGCTGCTATAGTAATAAAGTGATAAATTTATATTACTACTATATTGATTATTTTTATGTTTAAGGAACTTTGGATTACTGGCGCTTACAGAAAATATATGATATTTCAAACCTTGCCAAAGAAAATGTCTTTAAAAAGTCTTCCACAATCATATGCTAAAAACCTAAATAAAGACAAATAGGTATAGGAAGAAACTTAAAAATAACCAAATTCAGTTCAACTAAAAACCTGTAGGCAATTATTTTTTTAAGTTTAAAATCACATTTTTTACTTTATGTATTTACAAATACTATTTATGTGATAACACTTTCTAGACTGCCACCTGTCTCAAGGTATAGATCAAACATCTCTAAAATTTTATACTCTAGCATTTTAGAGCTGGGGCACATCATAAACATCACCTGGACTTTCTTCTTCCTGCTGAAAAATGAGCACTTTTAAAGCATTATCCTTTGGGGAAATGATCATAAGCCTTTTCTGTGGCTGCAGAAGAGAACCGGCCAGAGATCAGTGGGCGGCATCTGCAGCGAGGCTGTGTCAGCTCATTACAGAGAACTTGCCAAACATTCATACTGTGCCAAGACAGAACGAGCTTCCTTGTGAAGCTGGAATTTTCCACCCCTGAAGGTTTTCAACCAGAAGCTGGCTGATCATTTATTAACATGTTACCAAAGGACATGAGGACATTCATAGCTATTATTAACTGAACTCCCAAGTTGTTCCTGGCACAGTGTTAGGTTTATTTATGTAGTTTTCTCTTTAATCTTCACAATAACCATGCAAAGTATAGAGGTACTGCCACCAGCTTACAGATGAGGAAGTGTTAGGGTAGGGAGTTCAGGGACTTGCCTGTGGCCACCAGCAAACTTAGCAATTCATACCTTCTTCTTTTCCCGATCATGAAGACCTGATCGAGTACAGACCCTTTCCCGGAAAAATATCCATAAGCATAATTTTGATACAATCACAGAGATTTTATGGTTTCCAGAATTTCCTCTGTGTATCTTCTAGAAATCCATGTATTCTGGGTTAAGAGTCCATGGTTCGATTTCAAGAAATAAGTCTCTCAACTTAATTTTATATATATATAAACTTGCTTGGGCTCCACACTCCTATGTGCCAAATTATTTGGTCCAGGATGGGGGTTCCAGTATCCATAAATTGTAGAAGCTCTCTAACAGTTCCTACTATGAAGACAGGGTTGAAAGCCACTGGTTTATTTAGGTTGGATGACTTATAAAGTCCATTCCAATTCATATTTGAATATAGTAACATTCAACAGCAAATCCCATCTTTCTTACCTTTCATACTTAGCACTTTGGTTTTGTGTCAGTGGGTGAGTCACGGGAGCATGTGATTCATCTACTGCCTCTAAATATACTTTCTTGGATGTTTTCCTTGATTTCTGTGGACTACCTCCTATTTTTTTAATTGAGTTCAAGTCTACCAGTATCTATTGGAAACCTATTATGCACAATGAAATGGAATGATACATAGAACTGGGATAGACAGGTGAGGAACAAACATTCTGCTATTTATAAAAGCCATACTGTATTGATTGCTGTCTCTTGTGCTTTCCTGTTTTAAAATTCGCATGATTGTTTTTCTGGTGGCAAGCTACCAGACCTCTTTGGTCAAAGCTATCAGCTTTGTTATCAGTGTTCCTCCATTGAGATGATACAAAACTGAAGTTGGACAGAAGTACTGTATCAGTTAAGATTAGGCTCCTTCACTGCAAGAAGTTCCTCTTTTAGATAACAGTCAGGATGTGATCAGTTGGAGGCTGACGTGGTGTCAGGGACCCAAACCCCTCTTACAAGATTGCTATGCCATTCTTACCGGATTACTCTGTGTCCTCAGCACATGGGATTTTTTTGTTTTAAGATGGCCACTCCAGTTAATACCATTCCCTCTGTTATCCAGCTAGGGAGAAAGGGAAGGTGAGATCCTTCTTGAGAAAACAATCTGAAAATTGTGTGGTTCATGTCTACGTACATCCCCCAACCAGGACTTCCTTCATGGGCACATCTAGAGTCGGGGAAGGTGGGGAAGGTGGTTTTTAGCATCATCAAACATCTAGGTGGTTCTGTCGTTCAGTGTTCTGGTAGTAACCCCTTATTTGTCTTTCTTCCACTTCCCTCTTTTTAAAAGTACTGAAAATATGTGTTTGAATAAGTCTTTTTATAAGTAGACAGGCATTATTAAATGATGGCAACAGAAAAACTACAGGAAACGAAGTAAACATCTGTTCAATTATTACCAAGCAGCCGTTTGATAAACACTTGAAACTGGTATTCTTCAACTACCAACCTTCAGTCCTGCCTCTTTCTTTAATTAGCTGTGTGATTTTGGAAATGTCACTTGACATTTGAATCTTGGTTTCTTTACCTGGAAAAGAGAGTAATATCATTTAGCTCTTGAGGTTTTTTCTTATGATTAAGTGAATTCTTGGATATAAAATGATTTTGAAAACTGGAAAGCACAATACAGATATACAATGGATGGTGTCCTTTTAGTCGTTACATGCTGCACAATGCCTTGTATTGAGGCACCGCCTTCCACTGACAGAATCTTCAGATGTTACTGTTCTGGAGCAGTTACCTTGATCCTATTTCTAGACTCCAGGGACAGCCTGGTGCTTCAGTGCCTCCACCAGAATCTTCCATCTGGGGATGGGTTCCCTGGCTAACTACAGATCCAGAAGGCAGGTCAGGTCACTATATTTCTTAACTGCCTGTTAAGCAAGCATGGAGCCCTTTTGGTTTTTCTTAGTTTTCTAACACTAATATTCATTGGTGGTGTCATCAACAATAATCCAGAATTACGGATTAATTTTCTAAAGTTCACCCAGCAAAGGTCTCTGTACCTTCACCGAATTACACATTCATTTCCCGCTCTGAGTTTCCATGTCTTCAGTTCTGCACATCTACATGCATTTGTTCGCACATTCATCCATTCATCAAACATTTATGGAGGCCCTACCATGTTCCAAGCACTGGGGACCAGAGGTGAATAAGGTGCAGTTCTTTCAGGTGCCTTAAATGTACCTGGTGTACCTGGCATTTAGTGGGCCTTCAGTAGATGTTTGTTGTCCCTTCCTTCCTCTCCTGTTGCTCAACTAACCCACCTAGTGCATCACTGACTGTTCTGAATGTGTCCACAAGAGACGGGTGGTGTTGTATGCTCAGAACATCTGCAGCACAGATTATTTTTCAGTGGGCACAGCATAGATTTATGGACTTCACATTAATTTCATCAGAATGAGGAGAAAATGCAAAAATTTTGGTTTTGCTTCCCAGCCCCAGCTTCATATACAAACCACAATGATAGAGCATCTTCCCCTTTTACCCTCTCACCTTCCTTGATCCATTCTTCACCAACGCATTTTAGATGTAAAGTTCAATAGGGAAGCATGGGGAATGGGACAGGTGTCATCCTAACCCCCTCTTGCCCCCTCTCCTACCCTAAATTCTCAAAAGATATTATTGGAGTACATTATTGTTTTGGTAACAATATACCCATTTTTTTAAGTCTTCTCCTCTTTGACATTTATCAAATTGTCCTTCCTTTTGTAGGCTGTCAGCCAAATGAAACAACAAAAATATTCAACGAAAGTCTCCTGCAGTTCACAAGAGATACCTTTAGCACCAACTCCATCACACCATTCAACAGATGCAGACCCCGCAGGCTGTGGTATGGTTCTTTCTCTGGGCAGAACTGAATTGACTCATCGTACTTTAAAAAGGGAAGGGATGGGGATGTCTCAAAAAGAGCACTAGACTAAGAGTCAGGAAGCTTGGCTTTGTACCCCTCCTCCACTCCCTTAGCTTTGAGACTTAGCCAGGTCATTTTTACTTTCTACACCATTTTCCTTATCTCTATCATTGGCATTGCCTGTTGCTTATAGAATATAAAAGTACTAGAACAAAAAAGGCCCTCGGTAAATACTGTTTGAATCTGAAGCTTACAAATTACTCTCTAATCTCTCCAAAAGAATGTTTAGCTCATGAGTAATATCTCTTAAAAATCATATTGAGCCAAACTGTTAGCCTTGCATGTGTTGATGTAAGCTATTTGAAGACTGTTAATTCTCAGTACTTAAAGAAATTGGTATTCACTCTGTCTCTTTGAATTTCTGGCTTGAATTATGATGACTGGTGGTTAAAAATAGAACTTCAAAATGAATAATGAAAAAAGAGAGAGAGACAAAATGAATAATGAGTATTTGCATTCTGCTTTTATGCTATAAAAGTCAGTAAAAGGGGAAAAAAGAGGACTATTTACTACACCAGGCTCACCAATGGCAAAGCATAAATCTGCATACATTTAGCAGGCTTGACACCTTATGGTATTTGTCTTTTACATAGTTTTCATAAATATTAACTCATAAAAAGTTTAACAAGCAGGCAGTATTCTAAAGAAGGGGATTTTTACTGAAATACCTGGTGAATGTGGTCAGGTAATGACCCCTGGGTCAAATCTAGCTCGCCCTTTGTTTTATATGGTCTGCAAGCTGAAACTGGTTTTCACATTTTTAACAGTTGAACAAAATCTAAAGATTATTTCATGAAAATTCTGTAAAATTCTAATTTCAGTGTCCATAAATAAAGTTTTATTGAGACCTGGCTGGTATGGCCCAGTGGATTGAGTCCCAGCCTATGAACCAAAGGATTGCCAGTTGGATTAAGGCACATGCCCGGGCCGCAGGCCAGATTCCCACTGGGGGGTGCACGAGAGGCCACCACACATTGATGCTTCTTCTCTCCCTCTCTTCCTCCACCCATCTCTAAAACTAAATAAATAAAACCTTTTTTAAAAAAGTTTTATTGAAATACTCACTTGTTTACACATTATCTCTAGCTGCTTTCACACTGTAAGGACAAAGTTGAGTGGCACCAACAGAGACCATAGGTCCTATAAAGCCCAAAATATTTACTGCCTAGCCTTTCACTGGAAGTTTGCAGACCAATTGAATTTTGATCATATATATCACATAGTTATTCCTTGATAATGGAAATTGATGATCCTACAATTTTCTTTTTTTCTTTTGTTATTGTTGCTCAATTACAGTTGTCCCCGTTTTTCCCCCATTACTCTCCCCTGCCCTACCCACCCCCAGCTCCCACATTCAATCCTCTCCCCCATTGTCTTTGTCCATGGGTCCTTCATACATATTCCTTGACGACCCTTCCCTTTCTACAACTTAATCTCTGGAAATTTATTCAATCAGGCATCTACTTATCAAGCATTTATTGGGGACTTGGTAGGTTTGAGGCTCTGGGCTGGGTTCTGCGAGAGAAATAAACACCGAGACTGAGTCAGGACTGGCTGGGGTGAAGCAACAGTAGAGGGGGAAGGAAGTGCCATCTCTGGCATCTCTTACTATGTTTTTGCTCTCTTCTCACTCAAGGGACTAAACTAGTCATTTACAAAAGGAGTATAAACTTTTTAAAGCATCCATGAAATGGATGTACATTGTTTTTATTGTTAGTAAACGGGAAATGAAGTATGAAATACATGTCCTGCAAAAGCATCTAGAGACAAATCAGGTTTATAATAGTCTACTTCCAATACAGCATATTTTTATTGTAAATGGGGTTGTGTCCCTCAATTTCCCACTGTTCACCAAGAGGCCATTACCTTAATAAATTCCATGTGGTCAGGAACAGCAACTATATGAATGCTACAATACTCCAGACCTGGGCAAGGTACCTTACACACATTTAATTCCTCTAACAGCCTGTTAGATGCCAGTTACAGCATGTTTCTGATGAGGAGTGAGTCTTCACTTCACCCGCCTATTAGTGTCCTTCTTGGGAACTCAAATCCAAACCTGTGCCCTTTTGTTACAAAGACCTTGATTATTGCTTCGTTGGAGCAGAACCCCCAGAGTCTCACCAAGAGCCCATTTCCTTTCGTTTTATACGGGGATTGGCAAACTGTGTCTGCAAAGAGCCAGATAGGTAGTAAATATTGAAGGCTTGCGAGGCCATATGGTGTCCATTGCAGCTACTCGACCTGCTGTGGCTGTGTGATGGCAGCTGTGAACGGATGTGAGGGAATTGGCAAGGCGGTTCCAATGCAGCATTCTTTACAGACATTGAAATTTGAATTTTGTATGATTTTCACGTGTTGAAATACTGTTTTTCTTTTTGTTTCTCCAACACTCTGAAAATGTAAAAACCATAGCATTTTTTGCTTTATTTTTATTATCGACACTGTTACAGTTGTCCCCATTCTCCCCCTCCTTGCCCAACTCCACTCAGCCCCCAGCCCCCACCCCCCAAAAACCATTCTTGGCCCTCAGACCATATCTAGTCAGTCGGCTGGCCCTTGCTTCTCAATAGGTTTAGTGAGCTTTGTGGATCTCAACTCGGCCTCAGTGCATTAGCGGCAGCTGACCAGCAGATGGGGCCCTCTGTTATCAGCCCTTTACTAAATGATACCACAATGTGAGAATCAATACTCATGATGATTAATCTTTGTTGTAAAAAAAAAGGCGGGGGAGGGGAAGACATCTCTAGAGACTACTATTTGTATAAGTTTCTCTTGAAAATAGAGTTTTGACAGTTTTGATTTTTCAACAGGTTAGGTTTAGTCATCTGACAAATGCCTATATGTAGAATTTATGCTAGATAAGTGGGTACTATTAAAAATCTTTTCTTAGCCTCTAAATTTTTCTAAAACAATGGTTTTTAAAAAGTACATCTTTATAAAACAGCAATAATGCTTTTAACAGTTTTTCACTTATGGAGGCAGCAATTAATTCTTGGGTTATGTTTATAATACCTTTTTTTTTTTTACTATGTATACAATTACGATAATTTTTAGGGCTTTTTTTTTTAATTCCATCATACTCTATGGTGTATTTTAAGGTTGAATATTTTTCAAACTAAAATAGGTGATTTGGAGGTGGGATTATTTATTGTTTTAATCTCAAAGGTGTCATAGGAACGTCATGTTCCATTGCCAGGTGAATGGGCAGCAGTGACCCAGCTTTTTCCTTCGTGGTCCTTGGCAGAAAAAGAGTGAGATGATAGTAAACACATGCGCACTGTGTGCTCTCCAAGCGTGTGAGCTGAGCTGCATCTCCTACTCGCCAGTCATTCTGTGCTCAATCCTTCTCCAGGTGGTTTCCAGGCTCCTCTGTCAGTGGACCCTGCCACGTGTCCCATTGTCCCCGGCCAGGAAATGATTATAGAAATCTCCAAGGGACGTTCAGGGCTTGGTCTCAGCATTGTGGGAGGAAAAGATACACCCTTGGTAAGTTTCTAGATGTGAAATATATCCACTGTCACAAAGTTCGTTTTGAGCCTTGTTATAGCCAGAGTTGGTTTTTTCGTGGTAGGGAAAAAAAGTATAATCGTAGATGAATATGTATCCATATTGTGGGCAGCTCTCAAATGTTTCTGTGTTTAATATTCATGAGGATTTCTTCATCTAAAATGCTGAATATTTTTTGTAAATGCTTATCAGACCAACAACATCATAGCAGCATTTAGAAATATTATAACAGTTTTTAGGATGGTACCTGGATATACGTGTAAATATAAGTATGCACTATTGTTATTATCATCATCATTATTGTGTAATGGAATGCTAGATAAAAGTATGCATCAATTCTGCCCTGGCTGCTGTGGCTTAGTGGATTTAGTGCCAGCCTGTGAACCAAAGGGTCACCAGTTCGATTCCCAGTCAGGGCACACGCCTGGGTTGTGGGCCGGGTCCTCAGTTGGGGGCATCTGAGGGGCAACCACACACTGATGTTTCTCTCCCTCTCTTCCTCCCCTCCCTTCCCTCTAACAATAAATAAATAAAATGGTTTTTTTTTTTAAATATATCAATTCTAGCCCAGAAAGTTAGGCTTTGCTTTATTCTGACCATGGTCCTGTCTACTCATAATGTTTTCTTTTTTTAAATTGGTATAGAATATTAGTTTTTGCTTGGATGATAGATCTTTGATTATTTAATATCTTTTGATTGTCACTAATTAATGCCATTAAAATATAAAACTTCATGGGTTTTAATTTACTCAAAATGTGATTAATCAATGCATACATATTTGAATAGTAATGTATGCATAATATACAAAGTTAAATTGACACAAAAGGATATAAAGTGAAAAATATATACCCCTTTGCCCTTGATTTGATCTCTATCCTCACCCCCACCCAACTCTAACCAGGGCCTCTCCCTAAAGACAATCACTGTAATTAATGAATATGTTTTTAATAAATGAATATTTTGGTATTTATTTTATCTATTTTATTTAGTAAGGAATAAATTATATATGCCAGATTTACAGATAAAATAAGTATATTATGATCGGTAAAATGATTTGATCCATTTTTGGCAGGAGTATATTTCCGTGTTAGTGCTATTGACGGGTGGGAAGATACTATTCTATTTTTCTTTAACACTAGCCCCTTAAGCACTAGGCAACTCAAACACAGTGTTTGCTACAGAAATGTGGGTTTTGATGCCTTGTACATGTTTTCTGGATGTGGTCCTCCTCTCTTCGACTCTCTGGCCTGACCTGGAGAATCCTGATGTTCTACTCAACCCTACTTACTAGTGAAGTACCTGAGCCTAAATGTGCTCAGAGGCTGGTGTTTATTTAGTAAAAGATTTCATCTCCTTCAGATTGATGAAAGATTTATTAAAATTTTTCTTCAGAGTTCAGGATAACTTGTTTCCTGAGTTATTCTCCCTTTCCCTCTGCAGGCAGGAGCTGCTGTGTGTGGCTTCCTGCATACACTGATGTTTTTTCACCTGAATTTAACTAACTCCACAGCCAGTTTTAACTCCCAGCCCTTTCATGGGTCTTTGCCTTCTTAGGTCTGCAGAACTTTTCATGTCTGACTTGGAATGCTCTCTGTTCAGTTTTTGATGTTAAAGAAAGGGGTAAACTCTTCCTTAAGTTTCCCCTTAAGTGATTTAATCTATTTTAATTGTATTTTTAATAATGCCTCCTAATTATATGTGATCTGGTCTTTGAGCAGTTCATAGAAACACCATGGCCAGCCCTCTAGCCAGCTCCTAATATGGGCAGGAAGTAACACACCATCAACACAGCACCAGAGCAGATCGTGGTGCCCCAAACCTGCATGTGCAGCCCAGCCTCTCAGACTCTGTGCCCCTCCCTGCACAGTGCTCCCTTCCTGCCCTCTTCCCTCCTCCCCTGCCCCCTTCAACGTTCTTTACCTTCTGGAGGACGTCTTGCCCAGCTTCTCCAGCTTCCATGATCTCTTTTCTGCTGATTCTGAGCAGATGGTTGACTGACTGCTCATTCTTCTGTTAGCTCTCAGTAATATTTTTCTCCTTATTATTTACCAGCTGGGACAGGTTCCTTATTCTCTGAGTGCAGTTCCTGATCCATCAGTGGGGATGGTAATACCATATAGAGTTGCTAGGAGGATTAAAAAGATGACCAGTAGATGGTGCTTAGCCTGATGCCTAGCACGTTATAAGCAATTACACATGATATGTACCTTCCCCAAGCCTCAGTTTCCACATGTACTAAGTAAGTTCAACAGTCCTCACACACTGGGTTATGGTGAGATCGGAGACTTTACAAACAGAAGAAAATTATATATATATTTATTACTGAGGTCATTAAGGTTGCATTGAGAAACTGCTGGTTGACCCTGAATATTGGGGTGTCTCCCTTCCAAGGCCTGTTCTCTCATTTTCCTCGAGAGATGTTTCTGAATGCTAAAGCATTAAATTTGTATAAGTAAAACCATATTTGAAATAAATCAAAGAAAATTTTGTAGTGACTCATAATCAAAAAGGAACCCTGTGATTATTTATTTATTGCAAATATAAGTCTCTTTATACTGCTTAAAATAAGGCAGAACTAGATTTTCCCTAGGAAATCAGAAGATTTTAGTCAGCATGTCTGGCCTAGCTGAACAAATTTGTTAGCCGGGGGGTGTGTGTGTGTGTGTGTGTGTGTGTGTGTGTGTGTGTGTGTGTGTGTGTGTATCTAACTTTTGTTCTTATTACTGCGATTTCATTTTGTGTGAGTTGCTTACAAAACCTGAAGGAGTGGCCCGTGCTGCTCTTGGGCCTTTCATGTTGCCTACATTTGTGCTGCTGGCTGCTGGCCAAGGGCTCCCACTGCCCAACGTCACCTCCTGCACCCGGGGCATCAGGCTGTTTGCTAAACACTACGCTCTGCTTCTCTTGCCACCATGAGGCAGCCAACAATTGTTTTCTTTAAGAGCATCTTGAGGTTCATAATATATAGTCCCGCCTTTTGAGGTTGTAAATCCCATTGTCCTTGGGAGGATAAGCACCACTTAAAAATGAGAAATGGGACACAGCTTTTATTTTCTAACCTCAGGTACCTCATCAAAAGCTGTGAATCAGACTCACAGTAATATATAGGCATGCCGTTTTGGTGATGCTGAACAGCACAGGGATGGAAGGTGCTTTAACAAATAAAACCATTATTTGTCACAATGAAGATCTTTCTTTTTCCCCATCCAAATTTTGACCTGGGACAAGCAGCCTCATTGACACTCCAGTGCACTCTATCCCGTCAGGTCCTGGGAAGCATCTGGAGAGGAGAAAGTTAGCAAATCGAGATGAGAGCCTATGGAAAGAAATCGTGGACAATGTTGAGATCCGCTCTTCAAAAGTACCTTTGCACTTGCTCTTGCACATTTGATTATGTGATGCATCCTTACTTCAGCTCCAGTGCTGAGAAAGAGCACGTTTTGCATGCTGGTGACCCTTCTTACACATCTGCTCCAACCCTCCCAATTAGGATTTCTGTGCCCTCTTTGTTGTATGTCCAACAGATATTTTTGCTGTCTTGAGAGGAATTAAGCCTCTGGGACTTTGTCTTGACACCACATCAGTCCTATCTGCTATAAATAGTGTCTCTGGAGCCAAGACAGATGGTTTCTGAGATCACAGAGGGAGATCTCATTTAGGATCCCAATGTACTTGCAGAAGGTCATCTAACTAGGCTTTTTAAAATACCAAGATAATGATGAGGGTGAGCCTCCTGGGACAGTTTATGAGTACACCTGGACCCAATCCTCACCGACAAGCTCTGCCTCTGTTGTTTCAATCTTATGATGTGCTCCCAGGTCTGCTTTTGGTGGGTTTGCCTCTTCTGTGATAGGTTGCACATGTTTGCTCAAAGGCTGCCCTTTGCTTAGTGCTAAGAATACAAAATTTAGTGGAAAAACCCTGTCTTCAAAGAGCTCACACATTCATTCAAGTTGATTCTATTGCCTTTAATGTTTATGGTCTAATATAGGGGGTCAACCAATGAAAAATCACAATAGGGACTATTAAAATGGGGACTTCCTCTGGAAAGTAGAGCTTAGTGTGCACTTTATAGATTTAATTAATGTAGACTAGTTTTTATGTTTCTTGTAAGCCAGTGTGTTAGTCCATTCAGAGTGCTGTAACAAAATGCCACAGATTGGGTGGTTTATAAACAACAGAAATTTATTTCTCATAGTTCTGGAGGCGGAAGTCCAAGACCAGGGTGCCAGCATGGTTGACTGAGAGCCTTCTGGGTTGCAGGCTTCTCGTATCCTCACATGGTGAAAGGAGCAAGGGAGCTCTGTGGGTCCTCTTTTTAAGGGCACAGATCCCACTCATGAGGGCTTCGCTCTCATGACCTAATCATCTCTCAGAGGCCCTACCTCCTAGTACCATTACATTGGGCATTAGGATTTCAACTTACAAATTTGAGGGGGACACACAGCCAGGAAACCAGATAAGGCACATTGCATAAAAGAGGTAGTATATTAATTCATATTTTTTATTTTCTTCTTTAACCCTGCCTTCCCCCTCCCCTTTTTTGGCCCTAAAGTGGTCATTTGCATTAAATCTTGCCGCCCAGAGGACTTGGCACATATTCTGCCAAATGAAAGGCCAAGCACTCTTACCTCTTATGATGATTGTACCATATTCCTTAAACCCCTCCCTGAAGCCCTCAATACCCTCTTCTCAGACATGTTTGCTTGCTGATTAAAGTACATCTTGATTGTTCTTAGTCTTAGGAATTCTAGAGAACAGAAAAAAAATTAAGAAATTGGGCTTTTATCTTAGAGTTTTAGCAGACACGAACTGTTCTTGGGATTGAACAAAGGAAGTGAAGCAAGAATGAGGAAAAGTTCTCCAGGATCCTCACTCTGTGCATTTTGTTTTCTCTGGGCACCACCATCAAAGGTCCCAAACTGTATACAGTGTGTTCTGTGGAACCAGCAGACAGCACAGCAGAGTAATGATGCTGATTCTGTGGCATCAGAATCCCAGATCTTTCACTGTGGGCCTTGGACAAGAGAGTTAACTCTTCTAAATCTGCTTCTTTGTTTGTAAAATAGTGATGATGACAAAAATCTATCTCTTGAGGTTGGTACAATGTATGGATTAATTAAAATAAAGAATATAAAGGGCCCTAGCTGGTATGGCTCAGTTGGTTGGAGTATCATCCCAAACATAAAAGATGGTGCATTTGATTCCAGGTCAGGGCACAAACCTAGGTTGCAGGTTCAATCCCCAGTCAGGGCACATATAGAAGGCAACCAATCCATGTTCCTCTCTCTCCCTTCCTCTTTCTAAAATCAATCAACATTAAATATATATATATATAGCCCTAGCTGGTGTGGCTCAGCGGATTCGCTGCCAGCCTATGAACCAAAGGGTTGCCAGTTCGATTCCCAGTCTAGGGCACATGCCTAGGTTACAGGCCAGGTCCCCAGTAGGGAGCACAAAAGAGGCAACCACACATTGATGTTTCTCTCCCTCTCTTTCTCCCTCCCTTCCCCTCTCTAAAAATAAATAAATGAAATCTTTAAAAATAAATAAAAAGAATATAAAGGGCTTTTCCCAGTGCCTGTCTATACTGAGTTCATTTATTATTATTATTCAACAGTCATATTAAAATAAATCCTTAGTCCTTATTGGAGCATCGCCCTATAACCTGAAAGTTGCAGGTTTCATTCCTGGTCAGGGCACAAACCTAGATTGCAGGTTTGATCCCCAGTCCAGGCACTTACTGTCCCCAGTCCGCAGGCGTGCGGGAGGCAACCAGTTCATGCTTCTCTCTCCCATGGATGTTCCTTTCTCTCCTTTCTTCTATCCCTTCCTCTCTCTCTAAAAGCAATGAAAAATTAGGCTGAGAATAATAAATAAATAGATAGATAGATAGATAAATAAATAAATAGCTATTCAATGCTTTTAAAAAAACATACATCTTTAGCTTCCTTCATCTGTGTCTTTGATATGTTACCTACATCCTGAGAAACATGACTTCGTTTATAGATAATCAGATATTTGTTTTTTAGCATGAACATTTTATAAAGTGATTCAAGCACTGTTCTTAATATGTAACTAATAAGTATCATTTCATTTTATGCCCACAACAACCTTATAGGAGTGCATTGTTCCCATTTTACAGATGAGGAAACTGAGGCACAGATTAAGTTAGGTGACTTCTCCAAGGACCTAATACTAGCATTTGGTCCAGATGGGGTTTGATCAGACAGTCTGACTCCAAAGCCACATAATTTGTGCCCCTTTTCTAATGCTACCACTGTGTGTCATCAGCCTTCTTCTGTAGTTATGTACCTCACCCACTGGACCCTGAGCTCCTTGAGAACAGACCTGCTTTATTTTATTCTGTATCTTCAGTGTCACCACATAGTGCCTTACACACTCAGAAGTATGACTCTGTCCAACCTCTGGATTCCAGCCATGCTGGCCTTCTTCAGTTCTTTAATGAGTCTTGCCTCCACCTAATGCAAGGCTTTTGCACGTGCTGTTAGATCTCTATGGGGTGCTTCTCTGATCAGTTTTAACTATAGCTAGAGTATCCTATTCATTTCTGGGCATGAGTATGTGGTTAAAAAGAAATAGTTGAAACCACATCATTGGAAAGAAAATGGAACAGACTGGAAAAAGGAAGGCCAAAAAGACAGTGATGACTTCTGTACACGTGGAAGGTTATCTTCTTACAGATGTAGGAAAAGATCACTTCAGGTACTCCCAAGGTGGTTTTACATGATTATAAGGAAGAACCTTCTGAACATCAGCTGACCAAAGCCGGTATGAACTGCCTGGGGACAAGAGTGCACCCTCTTGGGAAATATTTTGACAAAGGCAGGCAGCCACTTTGCAAGGATATTATTAATTATTAGGCTTTGTTTTTTAATTAGGGAGGAACCTTTACATTTATAACTATTTTTAAGAATAATAATATAGGAAAATTTGTAATCTTTTTTATATTCCCATCTCATAAATCTTTTTTTATTTTTTATTTTTAGAGAGAGGGGAAAGAAGGGAAAAAGAAAGTGAGTGAGAAACATCTGTGTGCGAGAGAAACATCGATCAGTTGCTTCTCACATGCCCCGAGCCAGGACCTGGCCTGCAGCCTAGGCATATGCCCCGACCCAGATTCTAACCAGAGACCTTTTGGTCTGTGGGACAGGGCCCAACCCACTGAGCCACACCAGTCAGGCCTGTCAAAAATTCCTTTCAACTGCAAAGTCTTGTGTTTTTTTAATTAAAGAATAAGGCCTAATCATTGTTTTTGTATTGTTTTCTGGATGCTTGGAAAGGTGAGTTTAAAAATAGAAGCCCTCACTGCTATGCTTTTATTCTTATGGGTCTGGAGATAGGCTTGACTTTTTGCAAAAGGCAAACAATTAGACTAGGACATTTGTCTAAAAGTCTTGGTACCATCCCTTTGTAAGTGGATTCCCAGGATAGATTTTAAAACTTAGATATTCTTAATATCAGAAGGGCCTAGGAATGTCAGATGCAGACTGTTGTTATTTCTCTTCAAGTTTCAAACTTGTATATTTTTCATCCCCTGAATCAAGTGTCAATTTAATTCATTCTTATTAAACAAAACTTCTGTAGGGCAGATACCATGGCAGGAAGCATCAACGTAGCTAGACGCTCCTGTCCGGGCACTATGTGGCGGAGTTCATCCACCTAGAAATTGAAGTGAAGAGTGTCTGCCTTCACCTATAACCATACGCCAGGTTCTCATTTAACCCTTCACTATGTGGGATGCTATTCGGTTATTACTGCTTGTGACCACTTAAATGTAGAACTGCAGCAATTTAAACCACAAGATAGTTTTTAAAGTAAGCAGAATAGAAAGCTATTTTACATTTGATTAAGTGTTTTATTTTGCCATTCCCCTTCAAATGAACTTTGCACAGTCTATTTCATAAGGAGTGCGGTTTGCTTTGGCTTGTAATTCCCCCAAAGCCAGGCTCCTTTTATCATTATTGCTTAAGTCATATATTTTTACACAAAACATCTTATTACCTTAGTTTTATTTTAAAATCAAAGTGGAGTTTGCAAAAAGTCTATGAATCACACTGAAAGAATGTTAACGAATAGTACCTCTGAATTTCCAGATTTGGACATTTCTGATCTTAAAGAATATGACTGTAAGCAAAAATATTATGCAAGCTGAGTAAAATTTAGATAAATAAGGACCAGATGGAACTATGGGGACTTATAAAGTATAAGGCAAATATTATTCCATTTCCTTAAAATAAATCTATATTTCAGTATGAAAAATTATATTCATATTGATGAGTCTCAACTTTTTTGTTAAATCAGACTTGGCAAGGGAACTCCATTATAAGTAAATATAAAACAGGTTGGGTTTTTTTTTTTTTTCTTTTTGAGCTTGACAAAAGAAAGCTTTTCAGAGTCTTAAAATGTGGAACATTTTTTATATATTCACAGCAGTTCTTATATTAGCTATTTTATTGCTGTGATTTTCATTTCACATTTTAGTTATCTGTAAATAGTGTGTAAGAGTTTACAATCCCAGCTTGAGTTTTAGGATGGCTTACACAGTCCATTGCTTTAAAACAAAACACACATACACACACAGACTGGGGTTATTGCTTCCTGTGCAACTGCTGATTTAATCCTTATTTTTATGTCAAACAAGCCACTATATCTATTGCTGATGTAATACTTATTTATGTTGTCTATAGTTTATTATCTGAGAATATTTCAGTATTACAAAGTAATAGGTACTAAACATTGTGATCCATTTTCCTTCTCTTTGAAGGTTTGGTAGGTGCATAACTCATACCCCCAAGCATATAGCATAGATAAATATATTGAGATTAGGATATACAGAATATTTCTTTCTCCTTTTGTAGCAGTTTTATGAGGATTAAATGAAGTCTTGTCTACGTTCTGAGATTCATGGGAATTCTGTGTGGCGAACCCTAGTCTATTGGTTAGCAAAGTAGAGTATCATGGATAAGTAGTTTCTTTGACTCTTGCTACAGCCCCCTCAGGTTTTGTGAACAGAAACAATGACCTATTTAACCTATGATGTTAGTAAACAAACCTACATCAATTTGGCAAATTTTGTATTTCTTCTAAACCAATAATCTTTTATTGTATCCATAGTTGTAAAGCAACACATTACGACTCACCCAAATTATAAAATTGTTAAAATAGAATGAGAAATAAATCATTTTAGGATAAAGGAAAAATAGTATGTATATGTATTGACTATGTTCTCCCTCAGGTTCTACATGTTCTTATGAGGTGCTGAAATTAAGGAACCTCTCACACACTGGTCCTTGTGGATCAGTGAGGGGATGCCAGATACCTTTCGCACTACAGAAGGAATATGTTTTTGGTCTGAAGGTGGGGAAGATTAACACCTTTGCAACTTGAAATGATCTTTTTATTTTACCTTTATAATTGGTTCAAAAAATATAGATCCACAAAACACACTGAGTAAGCTTAACAGTATCAGCCATAGCATAAGAAAAATGCATTAAATTCTCCATCCTTGGGTTAATCCACCCCCTGCCCCACTGTGGCAAGGACAGCAGAGAACTGCCATTGTCAGCTGGAGTCCTGCATCTCTGTTATAGCTACCACGTGTCTGCGTTGCTACCCTCATCTCCTTTCACACTAGGCTTCCAAGTTTTGTTGTAATGAAGTATCACCAGTGAAAAGCACCGGTGGGAAGTACAGCCGCTCTCAGAATCCATGGCAATTATGTTCCATAACGTTGCAGCAGGCACTGCATTAGTGAATACTGACAAACTGCTTCTAGGGGAAATACAGATTTAGATTTCTCTGAGCCTCTGGGCATATTTTCAACAGCCAATTAATACATAATTCTGGTTTTATGTGTGTTTCTTTTAAAGATACCTTTATATATATCCTCACCTGAAGACATTTTTCCATTGCTTTTAGAGAGAGAGGAAGGAAAACAGAGAGAAAGAGAGAAACATTGATATGAGAGAGAAACATTGATTGGGTGCCTTCTCATACATGCCCCGGCCAGGGATTGAACCTATGACCTTTTTGTCTACAAGGTGATGCTCCAACCAACTGACCCACACTGGCCACTACTTAATATATATTGTTGATCACTGCCATTGAACTCATGGTCAACACCACCGTAACTCATAACCAAACGTCAGCTAACACATGAATTTTCTCCGTAAGGCACATTACAACCTTCTTCTTTTTCTTTATTTTTTTTGGTTGATTCTTTTTTTTTTAATTATATTTTAATCATTGTTCAAACACACTTTTCTCGCCTTTACTCCCAATCCAGCCCACCCACCTCTCCCTCCCAACTTCCCTCCCATTACCACCCTCCCCCTACTTTTTATCCACATGTCTTTTAACTTTGTTCCTGTAAACCTTTCCCCTTTTCCCCTGAAATTCCCTCTTCTCTCTCCTCTGGTCACTTTCTGCCTGTCTTCTATTACAGTGTCTTTGACTATATTTTGCTTGTTTCACTGTTTTGTTGTTTAGGTTCCTGTTAAAGGTGAGATCATATGGTATTTATCTTTCACTGCCTGGCTTATTTCACTTAGCATAATGCTTTCCAGTTGCATCCATGATGTTGCAAAGGGTAGGAGCTCCTTCTTTCTTTCTGCTGCATAGAGTTCCATTGTGTAAATGTACCATAGTTTTTTGATCCATTCATTTACTGATGGGCATCTAGTTGCTTCCAGCACTTAGCTATTATAAATTTTGCTGCTATGAACATTGGGGTGCAAAGGTTCTTTTGGATTGGTGTTTCAGGGTTCTTAGGATATAGTCCCAGCAGTGGAATTGCTGAGTCAAAAGGCAGATCCATTTTTAGTTTTCTGAGGAAGTTCCATACTGTTTTCCGTAGTGGTTGCACTAGTCTGCAGTCCCACCAACAGTGCACTAGTGTCCCCTTTTCTCACAACCTCTCCAACACTTGTTGTTTGTTGTTTTGCTTATGATGGCCATTCTGACTGGTGTAAAGTGGTACCTCATTGTGGTTTTAATCTGCATCTCTCTGATAGCTAGCGATATTGAACATTGTTTCATGTGATTTTGGATCTTCTGTATATCCTCCTTGGAGAAGTGTCTGTTCAAGTTCTTTGCCCATTTTTTAATTGGGTTGCTTGTCTTCTTAGAGTGTAATCGTGTAAGTTTTTTATATATTTTGGAGATTAAGCCCTTGTCTGAGGTATCATTGGCAAATATGTTTTCCCATACAGTTGATTCTCTTTTTATTTTGATACTGTTTTCTTTAGCAGTGCAGAAGCTTTTTATTTTGATGAGGTCCCATTTGTTTATTCTTTCCTTTATATCCCTTGCTCTAGGGGACATGTCAGTAAAAAAGTTTTTGCATGACATATCTGAAATTTTCCTACCTATGTTCTCCTCTAGTACGTTATTGGTGTCATGGTTTATATTTAAGTCTTTTATCCATCTTGAATTTATTTTTGTATAAGGTGTAAGTTGGTGTTCTAGTTTCATTTTTTTGCATGTTGCTGTCCAGTTCTCCCAGCACCTTCTTTGTTGAAGAGGCTATTTTTACTCAATTTTATGTTGCTGCCCCCTTTGTCAAATATCAATTGACCATAGAGACTTGGGTTTATTTCTGGGTTCTCTGTTCTGTTCCATTGGTCCATGTGCCTGTTTTTATGCCAGTACCAGGCTGTTTTGATTACAGTGGCCTTATAGTATAGTTTAGTGTCAGGTATTGTGATCCCTCCTACTTTACTCTTCTTTCTCAAAATGGCAGTAGATATTCGGGGTCGTTTATGGTTCCATATAAATTTTTGAAATGTTTGTTCTATGTCTGTGAAATAAGCCATTGGTACTTTAATAGGTATCGCGTTGAATGTGTAGATTGCTTTGGGTAGTATGGATATTTTAATGATATTAATTCTCCCAATCCATGAACGTGGTATATGTTTTCATTTGTTTGTGTCTTCCTTGATTTCTTTCCTCAGTGGTATATAGTTTTCTGAATATAGGTCTTTTACCTCTTTGGTTAGGTTTATACCTAGGTATTTTATTTTTCTTTTTGCTATTTCAAATGGGATTTTTTCCTTGATTTCTGCTTCTGCTGTTTCATTGGCAGTGTACAGAAATGCCTTTGATTTCTGGATATTGACTTTGTATCCCGCTGTTTTGCCAAATTCGTTTATTAGGTCAAGCAGTTTTTTGGTAGAGTCTGTAGGATTTTCTACGTACACTATCATGTCATCAGCAAACAATGACAGTTTAGTTTCCTCCTTTCCGATTTGGATGCCGTTTATTTCCTTTTCTTGTCTGATTGCTGTGGCTAAAACTTCCAATACTATATTGAATAAAAGTGGTGAAAGTGGACAGCCTTGTCTTGTTCCTGTTCTTAGTGGAAAAGATTTTAGTTTTTGTCCATTGAGTATGATGCTCGCTGTAGGTCTCTCATATATGGCCTTTATTATGTTGAGAAATGTTCCCTCTATTCCCA
>PVIA01013864.1:0-29759 GCA_004024845.1 Tonatia bakeri
AAAAAAAGTCATCAAATGGAGGGTTAGCAATAGGGAAGTGGGAGGAGGAGAGAGGGGGAAAAGATATAGAGAAAAAGTATCATAGACAGTTGGTAGAAAATAGACAGGGGGAGGGTAAGAATAGTATGGGATATGTAGACACTAAAGAACTTATGACACATGGACATGAACTAAAGGGGGGGTTGTGGGTGGGGGGCAGGGTGGAGGGGAGTGAAGGGGGAAAATGGGACAACTGTAATAGCATAATCAATAAAATAAAGAATTAAAAAATAAAAAGAAAAAAAAAGAATAAACTGATAGTAACCAGAGGGGAGGGAAGAGAGGGATAATGGGGGGAAAATAGGGGAAGGTCTATCAAGGAACATGTATAAAGGACACATAGACAAAGACAAAGGGGTTAGGTTTGAGGGTGGGAGACTGGGATGGGTGGCTGAGGGACTGAGGTGTGGTGAAAATGGTGACAAGTGTAGTTGAACAATAAAAAAATAAAATAAAAAACAAATTAAGCAAACAACCAGAACAGGAAGAAAATCTGGTATGGAGATCACTTTGAGGGTTATCAGCTTGGAGGCGGAAGGGAGAATGGGAAAAATGATACAGGGATTAGAAGCATAATTGGTAGGAATAAAGTAGGGTGATGTTAAGAACAGTATAAGAAAAGGAGAAGTCAAAGAACTTATATGCATGACCTATGGACATGAACTAAAAGAGGGAATGCTGGAGGGAATGGGGTTACTGGGTGGAGTGAGGAAAAGGGGAAAAATTGGGAAAACTGTAATAGCATAATCAATAAAATATATTTAAAAAGTAAAAAAAATTGAGAAGACAACCTATAGAATTGGAGAAAATATTTGTAAATTATATATCTAAAAAGAATTTAGTATTCAAATTAAAGAACTCTTATCACTCAGGAACAAAAAGATAAACAATCCAATTAAAAATGAACAAAGGCCTTGAATAGACATTTGCTCAAAGAAGGTATACATTCAAATGGCCAATAAATTCATGCAAAAATGGTAAACATTATTAGTCATTAGGGAAATGCAAGTAAAAAACAATGAGATACTTTTACATCTACTAAAATGGTAGTAATAATAATAATCAGGAAATAATTGTTGGTAAGGATATGGAGAAATTGAAACCCTTGTACATTGCTGGTGGAAATGTAAACTGGTATAGCCACTGTGGAAACTATTTAGTATTTCTGAAAAAAATTAAACACAGAGTTATCATATGATCCAGTAATTCCATTCCTAGTTATATACCCAGAAGAATTGAAAACAGGTACTCAAACAAATACTTGTACACAAATTTTCATAGCAGCACTATTCCTAAAAGAAAAAAGGTGGGAACAATACAAATGTCCATCAATAGATGAATGGATAAATGAATGTAATATGGACTTCCAGCCAAGATGGAGGCATAGGTAGTCATACTGTGCTTCCTTGCGCAACCAAAACTAAGGACAACGAAAATTGAGAAACAAGGAACAACTAGAACAGAGAGAAATGAACTGAATGGAAGTCTGACTACCATACATCCAGAATGGTAAGAAGGGGCGGAGTCCGAGGCCTAGGAAGAGGGGTGAAGGGGTCCCAGCAGGGAAAAGCACTGGCTGGCAGACGCAGGCACACAGGGTGCAGACGGCACTTGGTGGACCCCAAAAGCGCAGGGGCAGCTGACAGACTGGTGGCAGACCCTGGGTGTGAGAGGCAACAAGCAGACCCAGTGAGGTATGCAAGGCAGCTGGCTGTCCGCAGCCACACATTCATGTACAGACAAACTAAGCAAAAATGGGCAGTGACACAGACCACGCAACCCAGGGACCAAGTGCTGGGAAACAAAGCCTAAAAACACCGACTGAAAACATCTGTGGGGGTTGAGGCCGGGAGAATCTCCCATGATCACAGGAAAGCTCCCCGGGGAGACCCACAGAGTCCGAGAAAGTACACAAGCCCACCCGCCTGGAAGCCAGCACCAGAAGTGCCCAATTTGCTTGTGGGAAGCGGCAAAGGGGACAGAAGTCCTAGAGAGAGTGGAGCAGATGCCATTGTTTCCTCTCAGACCCTGCCCCCCACATACAACATCACAACCCAGCAACTGCGGTGCCCTGCCCTGGTGAACACCTAAGGCTCCGCCACCCATATGTAACAGCCGCAACCAGACCAAAGGAAAGTAAAAATTAAAAAGACGGCTCAAACAGAATTAAAAGCCCCAGAGCCAATTTTTTTAAGTGACCGAGAGATAGTCAACCTATCAGATGCATAGTTCAAAGCACTGCTGATCAGGATGCTCACAGAATTGGTTGACTTTGGTCATAAATTAGATGAACAAATGAAGGCTACAATAAGAGAAATGAAGGAAAACACACAGGGAACCAATAGTGATGGGAAGAAAACTGGGACTCAAATCAATGGAGTGGACCAGAAGGAAGAAAGGAACAACCAAACAGAAAGGAATGAAGAAACAAGAATTCAAAAAAATGAGGAGAGGCTTAGGGACCTCCAGGACACCTTTAAACATTCCAACATCTGAATTATAGGGATACCAGAAGGGGAAGAGGAAAAACAACAAGTGGAAATGTTATTTGAACAAATAATAAAGGAGAACTTCCCCAATCTGGCAAGGGAAATAGACTTCCAGGAAGTCTAGGAAGCTCAGAGAGTCCCAGAGAGGTTGGACCCAAGGAGGAACATGCCAAGGCACATCATAATTAGCCAAGGTAAAAATGAAGGGGGGAATTCTAGAAGCAGCAAGAGATAAGGGGTTCCCATCAGACTGTCAGCTGATTTCTG
This sequence comes from Tonatia bakeri, assembly GCA_004024845.1. Classification (NCBI taxonomy): domain Eukaryota; kingdom Metazoa; phylum Chordata; class Mammalia; order Chiroptera; family Phyllostomidae; genus Tonatia; species Tonatia bakeri. The sequence continues at coordinate 2,796 of PVIA01013864.1, forward strand.
AAAAGAGACCTTACAGGCAAGAAAGGGCTAGAAAGAAGTATTCCAAGTCATGAAAGGTGAGGACCTACATCCAAGATTGCTCTATCCAGCAAAGGTTTCATTTAGAATGGAAGGGCAGATAAAGTGCTTCTCAGACAAGGCCAAGTTAAAGGAGTTCATCATCACGAAGCCCTTATTATATGAAGTGTTAAAGGGACTTACCTAAGAAAATGAGGATTAAAAATATGAACAGTAAGAAAAGACTTCAAACTCACAGTTAGTAATAACCATACCTAAAACAAAAGCAAACTAAGCAAACAAGTAGAACAGGAACGGAACCACAGAAATGAAGATCACATGGAGGGTTGGGAACAGAGAAGGGGGAGGAGGAGAGAGGGGGAAAAGATATAGAGAATAAGTAGCATAGACAATAGGTAGAAAATAGACAGGAGGAGGGCAAGAATAGTATGGGAAATGTAGAAACTAAAGAACTTATGACACATGGACATGAACCAAGATGGGGGAATGTAGGTGGGAGGGGGTGGGCAATGTGGAGGGGAGGTAAGGGGGAAAATGGGACAAATGTAACAGCATAATCAATAAAATAAAAAAGGGGAAAAAAGAATGTAATACATACATACAATAGGATATTATTCAGAAATAAAAAGGAATCAATTACTGATAGATGATACAACATGAACCCTGAAAAATTGTACAAAGTGAAAGAAGTCAGATACAAAAGGTCACATATTGTATGCTTTCATCATGTAAAATATGCACAATAAGTAAACCCATAGAAGCAGAAAGCAGACTGTTATTTTGGGATGTTGGGGAGAGGGAGAAATGAATGATTGCTTAATGGGTACAAGTTTTCCTTTTGGGGTGATGGAAATGTTTTGGAGTGATAGAAATGGTGATGGCACAACACTGTGAATTTGCTAAATTGCACACTTTAAAATTATTTTGTTCAATAAAATAATTTTAAAAAGTAAAGGACAATTATTGACATTGAATATATTTAGATGTATACAATATTTACTACATTAAAAATAAAATAAAATAATTTTGTTTTTTGAATATCACCTTAATGAAAAACAAAGAAAGAAACAAGTCTGCTTGTGGATGGAGACACAACTGAGGCTAGATGTGGCTTGAAGTGTGAAAGACTTGAAAGGCTGGAGGTCACAGTGAGGACTGATGGCAGATTATGACAGGTAGAAAGACACAGCTGTCCTTGGAGATAATGACAAAATGTAAAACAACCCTCTGCCTCTGGTGAGCAAGAATAAACATTAGACAGCCTGGGTGGTTGGTAAGAAGTAGAGAACACTGCACAGGGGAAGGAAATAATTGGATTACAAGAACCTGCAAGTTTTTGACTCAAGTCCCCAGAATCATTTGGCTAACCCATGTGTTGGCTGTGCCTCCATTTACAACTACTGTTCTCTCCTGAAGAGTAAAATACCTGTATCTGCTTCTTGCAAATGCATTCAGAGAATTAATTCCATTTTTTCTCCATATAGCCCCAATATGACTTAAGTCTCATGAAGTCTAGAACTTTGCTATTGAAAGTGTGATCCATGAAGTAGCTTTGGGGTTACCCAGATGCTTGTTATAAATGCAGAATCTTAACCTCCACCCCAGAATTAACATTACAATAAGATTTCCTAGTAATTTATATGCATATTAACTAACATTCGACAAGGTCCCATCTAGAAAGAATAATAGAGAGACAAATGAGACTCACTTTCCCCAGGGCACAATGATGCCTGATTCCAATTATACCTATTAAGATTATGTTCAACATGGCTTATCTTCCAGCTAAATTTTCTAAAAAGTTCAAGTTATGGTATTCAACTCACTTAAGAGAATGTGGGCTGGCATGAGTCATCGTCCTTCATACTTGTTTCCAAATTTGATTTTATTAAATTCACCTTCCTCTCTGTGTCTATTTCCCCTCCTCCCAAGTTTGTCACCTTCTTTGGCTACTTTGTCTGAAATTTCATTGTTTCCACCCTGCACCATTTCCTCTCCTCCTCAATATTTATCACCATACAATATATTATTTCACTTATTTATCGTGTTTATAGTTTGTCTCCCCTGTTAAAATGTTAACTCCATGAGGGTGTTCCAAAATGGATGGGGGTAGGGATGAACAATATACCATTACTGAATAGAACCCCCTCTTCTTCCAGGGCCCCCCCTTACTAGGTTCACCTTGCCTACTTCCAGGGAATTATTCTCTCAATGTCAGAGATTGGTGAAAAGGAAAGGAATTATTTATTCAAAGGTTATACAGACTTAGAGTAATGACTTAATGTCTTCATTAAGACACACACAAACACACACACAGTCCTTCTTTCCCCTCTTTGCCCAGTCAGGGATACCATATCTCAGGAAAAGAAACAGAAGTCCATGGTTCCGGTAGCCCCTGGTTCTCCCCAGTAATCCATGTTCAGCTGGCAGGCCTCTCATGGTCCACCAGCAAGAGTCCTTTTACCCCTTTCCTTCCCACAGCATCTCTCCTGCAATCTTCCAAACTGCTAAGAGAAAGCTCTGCATTGCTGCTACATCTTGCTTTCCAGCTTCCTAAACTGCATGGCACAGGGAGCCCCAAAGCCACGTGGTTCTCCCTCTCTCATCAAAGCTGCATGGGTACCCTCTTATTCCAAAGTTGCATGGGCACTGTAACCAGGGGGAGGGAGCTGCCTCCAAGATTCATCCAGTGTGGAAGTCACTCCCACTCCCTGGCTCAAAGCACATCCACTGCCATTTAACATATCCATGAAACCAATCAAAAGTTATAGATATGTTAAATGAGCATGCCTGAGGTTAGTTGCAAAACCGTTGCTATGCAAAACAGCTCTCAATGGTCCTGCTCCAAGTGTCCCATTCCCCAGTTCAGACTTGTGGGGTGAGGACATCCTATATTTTTTAAAATTTCCTGGACACCTGAGTTCTGCACCACATTACAAATCCCTATTTGGGTGCCCCCCTGTCTGCACCTTGTTATAAGGGCAGAAATTTTTGCCTGCTTTGTTCTTGACGTGCCTCCAGCAACTAGAACAGTGCCAGGTGACAGACCTAGGCAGGCCTAGGAGGAATGGAAAATCACCAAGTGAAAAAATGGCACCATGGGAAACTGTACTGTGGGAAGCTGCCTGCAGACACTACCCAGGAAAAACAGATGCCCAGCTAAGATTAGGGTCTGGGGTTGGCCTATCTGACATAACAGGATGCAACTTTAACTTGGGCCTGACAAGATGTATCAAGAACAATGGTCAGCAGAAATGGCACCCAGCAACCAGCTCTAGCCAATCAGACTCTGACATCACAACCAGTTACCCTTCGTGGGGCTTTGTGCTTAAAAAGCCTGAACAACCGAGTGAGTCTTAACCTGACTTTGTTGGCTCCACTTTTCCTCTTATTCCCTGCTAATAAACCCTGCTCCTTAGCTCACTGCATCTGTCTGGTTTCTTGAGCGACTCCGGCCTAACAGTTTTTGGTGCTGGAACCTGGGAACCAGTACCCGGCTGGAGGCCCACACTCTGGTCACTGGGATTGGCCTCTGGTCACCCTGATTTCTGGACCATGGAATCGTTCAGAAACCCTAGGGACACAGCAGCTCAAGCTTCCCCTCTGGCTTTTCCATTCTATTTCGCTCCTCATTCTGGAGGACCCTCCCTTTAAGTACCCTTGCCATGGCACTGGACCTTTCCAGTAAACACCAGTCACTGTTCTCTTGGGTGAGTCCAAGACCTCTGACTCCAAGTACTCTGGGGGTTCTGCCCAGGCCTCACTGGCCTCACTTCTAACTCTAGGAGTTAGTGCTTCAAATCTGAGCGCTCAGTCAGAACCCTCCACATATTTGGTGGTCCCATCTCTCCTTGCAGACACCCCTGGTGAGGCCTACCCATTCCTCTCAAGTCAGTGTTATCAATGCAGGAATGCTTGCTTTGGTCCTTGGACTCACTCAGGGCTTTCCTGGCCCCACTTCTGACTCTGGAAGCCAGCACTCAAGTCGTGGGACTCGGACTCACCCTCCTAGTAATCTCCTCGCTGCTCACATTCCTCGCATAATTATAGGGGCATCTAAATCTCTTCCCATCCCCGCCCAGACACCCCTCTCAGCTGCCTGGTTTGCAACCATAAGAAACTCAAATTAGAGGGAGAAATTAAACCCCAAAACTCATCTCTTTCTTGATTGTCACATGACCACAGTACCTTCTAGATAACCAGAATTGCTGGCCTGAACACAGTACTTTCGACTTCCAACTCTCTGACTTAGATAATTTCCTCCAGACAAAGGGGTATAAAGTCTCCAAAGACAAGGGATAATTCTCTCAAAGCCAAGTTATAGGAGACTTCTGTGTAGTGTGGGAAATGTAGCTCAGCTCCCACTTGGAAAGGCCAGTAGAAATCGAGGTCCGGCACACAGGACTCATGCCCATGGATAGCTTCTCCCATGGGGAATCAGGCCTGCATTGTACCTAGACCACACTGACACTTGATTTTTGCTAAAACTCTCTCACCCTGAATCGAGGCAGCAAACATTTACTGCATATCTTTAAAGTAACTTCCTAAAATCTATGCTAAACCTCCCAAGGATTAGTGTAACCAGTTCAACCATTTTTCCCTTTATATTTGCAAATACCCTTCTTCTGTGATGTAATTAGCAACATTCTCTCCTTTGTTTTCTGTAAAATGTAACCACCTATAGTGATATTATGCATAGTAAATGAGGACCACACTCAATGTAATGTGCCCAGAAAAGCAATAAAGGATTGTTCAGGCAAGGGACCTGGCTGGTCCTCTCTTTCACAGAGAGCAGCCGTGTCATCCCTTTTTCTCCACAGAATTTCTGTAGTCTGTGTGAATTTGTCTCATCTCATCCATAATGCCATGGCACTGTGTACCAGTGTCCACATCACCAAGTCATCCATTTAGGCCTGTCCCTCTACCCCACTTATAAGGCTCTCACTTCACAGTGCAGAAACCTTATCCATAATACCCCACTTCCCCAAACCAAGCAAGAACTTCTTTCCTTTCTGGGGTTAGCCAACTTTTTCTGCACCTGGATCCCCAACTTGGCATTATCACCAAAGATCTATACAGGGCCACCACTGGAGATCTCCATAAGCCAGTTGAGAATCTGACTGCCTGAAAACGGCTATTCCAGAGGCTCAAGACTGTATTAGTTCAGGCTCCTGCCCTCGCTCTACCAAACCTGGACAAGACTTTTACCTTATACACTGATACCAGAGATGGCTTTGCCCTTGGAGCCCTTACCCAGACCTACAGGCCAGATCACAAAGTGGTGGCATATTTCTCTAAGTCACTAGATCCTTCTTTTCTTGGGTGGCCAGCTTGTCTCTGTGTCTTAGCCTCTGTGACGTTGCTCATGCAAGAGGCCCTCAAGCATGTTCCCTATGCATGCCTTACAGTGCTCTCCCCCCACAACCTTACCTCCCTTCTCACCCACCAGGCCATTACCAATGCCTCCCCATCCAGAATTCAGTCTATCCATGCTCAACTACTACTAACCCGCAGGTCCAAATTCAACATATCCCAAACACTTCTAATCTTGCTACTTTCCTTGCTATCCCTATCAATCACCCTTCACCTCACAATTGCCTTGACTTCATAGACCAGTTTCTACATCCTTTCCCCAGCATCAAGGATTCGCCTTTACCCCCTCTAGCTGCCAATTGGTTCATAGATGGCAGCGCCTTCAAAGACCCTCTTAAAAAGGCAGGATATATCATAGTAACCTCCCAAAGGATCACTGAATCCAGACCCCTACACCTGGCACCAACTTTCAACAGGCTAAGCTAATAGCTCTAACCAGAGCCCTTATCTTAGTCCAGGACCAACCCATCAACATATACACTGATTCCAAGTATGCCTTCCATATCATGCATTCGCATATTCCTATATGGAAAGAAAGGGGTTATCTCACTTTAAAGAACTCCCCAATCATCAATCAGACTCTCATCTTACAGCTGTTCCAAGCGGCACAGTTGCCAAACCAAGTGGTTGTTATATATTGCAAAGGCTACCAGAGCAATAAGGATCCCATTTCCAAGGGCAACAATAGGGCGGACTTGGAAGTCAAAAAACAGGCCCATGCCACCAAGCCACATTCCCAATTCTTGGTCATGCTCTCCCATGCCCCAAAATATACCCCACAAGAATACACAGATCTAGCCCAGTTAGGGGCCACATACAATGAAGGTTGGTATTATTAACACGATAAGGTCATTTTGCCCCAATGATATGCTCACCAAATCCTCACAGACCTCCACAATCAATTTTGCCTAGGTGCCAAACCCCTCTCAGCACTCCTGTCATAGACCATCCATCACCCAGACCTTTATACTGTTCTCTCTAACATCACTAAGCTTTGCCCCACATGTCAACGCACCTCCCCACAGGGAGTGGTAAGACCCTCTCCATACGCACGCCATCAGGCAAGGGGCCAAATCCCAGGAAAGAACTGGCAGATCGATTTTACACACCTGCCCTGCATCAGGAAATTCAAATATCTCCTTGTGTTCATTGACACCTTCATTGCCTAGGTAGAAACATTCCCAATTGTCTCAGAGGGAGCCACCTGGGTCACTGAGGCCTTACTGCAAAGCATCATCCCAAGGTTCAGTCTCCCTACCTCCATACAATCAGACAATGGACCTGCCTTCATTTCACAGGTTGCTCAACAGGCTTCCAAGGCCTTAGGAATAAAACGGAGGCTACATATTCCTTACCATTCCCAATCATCAGGAAAAGTTGAACGCATGAACAGCATTTTAAAATCATATCTCATCAAACTTAGCACACAAACCCAACTGCCATGGCTAAAACTCCTTCCCTTGGCCCTCCTTAAGATTCAAACAGCACCCAGAAAACTTCACATGCTTAGTCCTTTTGAACTAATGTATGGCAGGCCACCCATAATGGGGAATCTTCCACCTTCTGCCTCTCAATATGGAGATTATCTGCCAATTTTAACCCAGACTTAAGCTCTCCTTAGGGACTTTGCTAATACTGCCCTCCCAGCAGCCACCCAAAAGGATCCATCACCACTGTCACACCAGGGGACTATGTCTACCTGAAATTCCTACATTCCAGATCTCTCACCCCTGTCTGGACAGGACCATACCTTGTCCTCTTCACCACATCCATGGCTGCCAAACTCCTAGGTGTGACCCCCTGCATTCACCTTTCCAGACTAAAACCTGCCTATCAGTTGGCTGATTCTCAAGACAAGATCCCTACTCTATCTCCAGTTCCCGAGGGGTCTGAGGAAAGTCAGCCACCACAATACCAATGCACTCCCATGAGACCTCACCTTGAAAATATCAAGAAACACCTAAGTCCTGTCCTCTTGAATAGAGCTAGAGCTCCACCAGGCCCTTTCCTTTCTACAAACTGTAAGTGTCCACCTGTATCCTATCAATATATTTGAAGACCTTTTTCAATTCATCTTGAACCTCTGGTTCCAAGGTGACCTGAAGGACTTTACCCCTGACCAAATCTCCTTCTTTGCCTTCTTTCTAATGCTACTCATAGCTGATCTCCTAACCCAGAATTCTCTAGCCATGTGGCACTTTGTTCTCTTCCTTCTAGCTCTTCCCACTCTCTCCTTTAAATATCCCTTAGCCTCCATTGTACAACAGTAGCAACCCTTACCAACAAATCTGACTGCTGAATTTGTCCTGCATACACACGTCATACCAAGACACTCCAAGTCCTTTCTATATCAGTTAATGTTTCCACCTTTCTGTCCCTTAAGGCATCACCTATTCCTTTACCACCTCATAATGCCACCTGGGCAGTCTTCCCCCAGGCATCCCCAACTCAAAGGACACTTTCTAGATATGAAATGGATGGCAGTATCTCTGGGCATATTAACCCACCTACCTGACCCATAGTCCCTTCAGATCTTGCCACTGTCCTGACGGACAACCCAGCTGTCTGCTTCCAGACAAACTCCTGCAACCCATCCCTTCACCATCATCAGGGAATTGGAGAACTTAACACCTCCTTCTGCAATCATACTATGTTAGTCTTTACAAGCCAGGGTGGGGTAATATCCAGGGAGTCAATATCTGTTCTCATGATAAACACATCCCTCAATAGCACCTTGTCCTTCTGGACTCCCTGCTTTAATATGTCACTCTCACCAACCAACACCACTACTAAATGTCTAGTATTTATCAACATTAATGCTGGACAATGGGGAGGCACAACAACATGATTCAGTCTCTCCCAAAATGTTTGGTCAGGGGGAATATCCCTAGCACACACAGGATGTTTCTTTCTCTGTGGAGCCTGGGCATATCAGTGGATCCTCACCTTCTGGTCAGGTTATTGCACCATAGTATACCTAATCCCTTAGGCCACCATCCACACATCCTCTAGCTTGGTGACTTTGGGGGCCTTCCCCAACTTAGGATCCTTCTTAGCTACTGGCCTTGGCCCCTGCAGACCAAGGGATTTGTCTGATTGGGATGGCTACCATCACAATAACCCCATCCTTGAACATCCCAACAAAGGACATTCCCTCTATCATGGCCTCTTTTGGTTTGTAGGAATCCCTAAGTTAGAAAGTGTTATCCTTAACATCTCCTTATCCCTCCAAGAAACCTGGAATGCCACTCTCAGTATACTACAAAAACAACAACAATCCATTAACAGCCTAGCAGATGTTGTCTTCCAAAACAGGAGGGCACTGGACTTTCTTACATCAGAAGTGGGTGGCAACTGCTCTTTTTTAATGAGACCTGCTGCTTTTATATCAACACATAAGGCATAATTGAAGAAAACCTACAAATCCTCAGAGAGCACATTGACATTATTGCCCGAGCAGGAAAACATGCCAAAGCTGCTTATGACAACTACTGGTTTGTTTGACTGCTCTCCCAATTTTCCTCACCCTTTAAAGCTATTCTGCTGCCACTTATTTCACACCTAGCTATTCTCCTCCTTCTTCTGCTAATTGGTTCTTGCCTTATCAGACTTCTCATCTCCTTTATCCACAAAATGATTCAAGCTGTAACTACCTCCATGGTCAATAACATTCTCCTATTAAGTACCCCTAGATATCAGCCAATACCAGGAGAAGACCTTCCAACTGCTCCATAAATCCAATGTTCCCTACTCAGCAGGAAGTAGCCTTAAGATGACATTACCCCCTTCTCCCTATATGACCTCTTCCATCTCTTTATATAAAAGAAAAAGCAGGAATGACAGATCTAGGTAGGCCTATGGGGAATGGAAAATCACCAAGTGAAAAAATGGCACCATGGGAAACTGTACTGTGGGAAGCTGCCTGCAGACACTACCCAGGAAAAACAGATGCCCAGCTAAGATTAGGGTCTGGGGTTGGCCTATCTGACATAACAGGATGCAGCTTTAACTTGGGCCTGACAAGATGTATCAAGAACAATGGTCAGCAGAAATGGCACCCAGCAACCAGCTCTAGCCAATCAGACTCTGACATCACAACCAGTTACCCTTCGTGGGGCTTTGTGCTTAAAAAGCCTGAACAACTGAGTGAGTCTTAACCTGACTTTGTTGGCTCCACTTTTCCTCTTATTCCCTGCTAATAAACCCTGCTCTTTAGCTTGCTGAGTCTGTTTTCTTGAACGACTCCAGCCTAACACCAAGCAACCAGTAAGTGTTCAATGAATATTTACCGGATGACCTAATTAATTCACCTTTCCTCTCATTCCCATTGCCAGTAATTCTACATCTACAGTCACTCTTATTTCTGTCTTTTTTTCTCTTGTGCTCCTGCCATGTTTGTTCAACATGTCATTGCTTCTCAGAACTATCACAAGGGCTTGCCACCTGCAGACTAATGAAATTTGGTAAGTTATTTATATTATTGTAGTTCCTCATGTAAAAATGGGGATAATAATAGTACAGACTGTCACGAGGCTTATGTACATAATGTGGGTACAGCACCTGGTCAAATGACTGGAAAACAGAATAGATACTCAGCAAATATTATTTGTGTCTCCTACCCTGGGGCTCGTTCTGACCTAGTTTTCCTGTCTTGTCTCCTGCCCCATATGTTCCTGAATCCTATGCTTTGGCCCCAGTGGACCACTTGTGGTTACCCAAATATGACAAACACCTTCATGTTTTACATAATGAACAGCACAGAACAAGAAGCAGGCAGGGTCAGATAATTCCTTTTTCTCTGCCATATAAAGTACTGCTGGACTACCACCTAACTCCTGATTTGTATCAAAGAAAGAGAGTTGGAGAACTCTTTTTTAAAAAATAGTAAACAGAAACTAACAAGATTATTTCTAGTGTTTTTTGTTGGGCCTAGAGATTTTGGCTAAATTGATTCATGGATTTTCAGTGTTTTAGATGAGAATAGTGAGGCCTGGGAGGAATAAATAATGTAGCTGATGTTGCACAGCAAGACAGTAGCTAGTTGGGCAAAATGATTTATTTTTCCAATCTTAGTGCTTCTAATTCTCCAACATGCTGGTGATAAACCTGGAAGAGTCTTGTCTTATAAAAACTCATTTCCCATGTCCCAGGAGACAATTCCCTTAAATGCAGACACAACTAATTTTGTAACTGAACCATTTAACATTCTAAATTGAGAGGAGGTAACAGGTTATCAGGCACCACTGTGAGCCCAACCCAGACCCTTGACAGAGGAACATTCAGACACCTATATATAGGTGATTTAGAGTGAGCAAGCTACACAAAACCAGGGAGTCACTCAGTAACTACATGGGTCCATGTAGGCATTTACCTGGGCCAAGGCAGGAGACAAGCGTGAGAAACTGGAACAGCCAGATCATGCTCTTAGTACAGGAGACTGATGCTGAAGACTTCACGGCAGCCAAGTTCATTTTTTGTAGTAATCTGAAAGTGCTTCTTACTGAAACTTCCCCTTCCTCTTAGAGGTGTGGCAATATAACAGAAGAGAAATGAGGTTTAGAGCTGAGTATAAGCTGAGAAGCCCCAAAAACCCCAACAAACCTAGTTGGGGGTGGGGCTGGGGAGAGCAGCAGCACAGCAATTGAGAGTCACTTTGCATACCGATAACAGCGGGCTAGCTTCTTAGGAATACTGAATAGTTTGTGTGAGCCTGGAAGAGGGGCATGACTTTGACCTGTGATGTTGCTGAGACGCACCTCCCGAGTTACAGTGATGGTTTGCTCCATGCCACGGGGCCACACCTGTCTGGACTAACTATGGCAGTCAAGAAAGATGGAAAATGTAGAAGTGCTAGCAGATGTAGCTGACTGTGGGAGGAGTCGGAAATGGGGTTACAGAGGAGGATCCAGGCTAGAATTTAAACAAATGGCCGTGTGTGATGGGACAGTGTGGGGCCTTGTGGGACTGTTACAGAGCAGAACAAGGGGGGCCCGGGATGGTGATACTATTACTGAAAGAGATTCGGGTCCGTCTTGTCCGCCGCCTTAAAGGAAAGATATCTCTCAATGCCAGAGATTTGTGAAAAGGAAAGGAAAATGTTTATTTAGTGCTATACAAACTTAAGGCAGTGACCTAATGTCTTTACCAAAATCTTAAAGTCCCTTAAAACACCCACAAATGCACACAGTCCTTCCTTCCCCCTTGCCCAGTATGGGGTACCGTATCTCAGGAAAGGAAATAGAAGTCCAGTCTCAGGCAATGTCTGGTTCTTCCCAGTAATCCGTGCTTGGCTGGTAGGCCTCTATCGGTTCTCAGCACCATCAGCTGTGTTGCTGGAATCTCTGCTAAAACCGGGTGATGGTTCCCCCTACTACTACTGTGGGGGAACCCACTCTGGCAAAGGTGCGTGGTCCTCTCTCCACTGCTCCAGCCATGTGGTTCTTTCTCCACCACTCCAGCCACGTGGTCCTCTCTCCTCCAGGACCACGGGAGTCCCCACTCAGCCAAATCCTCATGGTTCTCTCCACAGAGAAAAATCGCCAAAGCCGAGTGGCGATTTTCTGCTAAATCCGCATTGTGAATTCTCTCTCACAGGGCTGCGGGTGCCCTCTACTCTGCCAAAGCCGCGTGGTTCTCTCCTCTATGGCTGCCGTGTCTGGGTTTAAATCCCCGCGCCAATCTTCCTCCGCAGCCCTATTTCCGACTCCTCCTACACTCAGCCACACTTGCCCTCAATCTGCTGTCCTTTCCAGCTTTTCTGGTCACCATCATGGGTCTGGGCAAGTGTCACCCCATGTCCTGGAACCAATCTCCTCGGAGCTCCCACGCAAGCGCTGTAACTCAGGGGACCTGCTCCCAGTCACGTCTCCAGGAGGTGTTCCTTTCCATCCCCCTAGCCCAGAGCATAGCCATAGCTATTTAGCATATTCAAGCAACCAGCCCAAGGCTATAGGTATGTTAAATGACCATGCCATGGATTAGCTGCAAAGCTGCCCTGCATGTTCTTGCTCCGTGTGCCCCTTCCCCCAACTCACACCTGTGGTGGGGGGGAAGAGGTAAAAAAAAATCTTAGAATTTCTGGACACCTTGAGTTCTGGGCCCCATTTCAAATGTCCATTTGGGGTCCCCCCCTCTTGGCTGCACCCTGTAACATGACCATGCAGGTCAAAATGGGGTGAAAGAACTCTTGCTGGGCAGCCATGAGAAGGTACCATGTGGTTCTGGATTAAAAACTGGAGATCTTGGTGACACTGCTATTGGTGCTGGGAACCACGGGAGGCCTGCCCAGAGGAGCACTGATTATTGGGAGGAACCAGGAGAAGTGAGCTGTGGAATTCTGATTTTTTTTTCTTTCTGGAAGGTGGTACTTCTGACTGGCGTGCTCTGAGACTGGTCTGACTGGGCAAAGGGGGAGGGCAGGACTGTGTGTTTGTGCATGTTTCTTTGTTTCAAGTGATATTTAATGGCAGAATTCTGCCATTATTCTAAACCTATATAACTTTTGAATAAATAGCTCCTTTCCTTTTTACCAAACTCTGACATTGAGAGCCACAGTTCTAATTGGCAGTGAGCAAAATAACCATAGAACAAAAGACCTACAGGGGATTTCTGTTTCAATAAGATGTTCTTTATATAAACAAGCAGTCCTAATTTTATTATTATTTGACTTACATTTATTTTTCTGAGCAAAGTACAAAAATCTTAAGTGTGCAACATGAATTGGAATTTTCACTTTCCAGTTACATTCTTTTTTTCATATTTTTGTATTTTTTATTGTGGTAAAATAACCTAAGTTACATATTGTGGTCACATAACCTAAATTTTAATGTTTTACCTATATAATTCAGTGGCATTAACTTTATTAACACTGTTGTGCAACCACCAACATTATCAATTTCCAAGGTGTTTTCATCGTGTGTGATATTATAATTTATAATAAACATATTTGGTCATTCAGATGACAAAAATATATTTCTCAAATATATTTGGTCTTTGTCTATGGTTCCTGGCTCACAGCTCTCAAAACCCTTGGAATTTTCTAAGCCATTAGAGCAACGAGAGCATCTTTTGCTTCAGTCTTGGTCTCTTGACCTCAGTGTAACCATGCAGAAACTTCATTTCTTTAATGTGACCCTTTCTTCTTTCTTTCCTTTTGATTTAAATTGTCCTTGTCCAGTCTAATAGCGCCATGACTCGACTCATCTGCCTCTCTCTTTCCATGCACATTTATTCCCTGAATCATTAAGCCCTTAGGACATCAGATTCCGATCAGCATCAAACAGTCTTAAGAATAAAGCCTCAAGTGTGTTTACCACAGAAACAGAAGTTCCAATAAACTAAAGATAACCTGTAGGCCTCAGTTGTGTTTCAGCTCTAGTCCCGACAAAAAGAATAGCCTCACCAACCACATCCTTGCAAAGCCAGACAGAATGACACCATGGCTGATATCAGGACCAGATGCAATAATCAACTACCTTCTTTCTTAGCAATGACCAGTCAGTAGATCCAATGACCCCAAATCCCTTAGTGATCATGATTAACGATCTCCCCCTTCCCCATATAACACATACCCTAAAAGCCATTGGGAGCCAGGTCTTAGAGCATTATCTCACCTATGTCTCTGGGTTTGGTGTCATTTCCTTAAATAAAACTTTGCTTTCTTTGCTGCATACTCCTGTTTGGATTGTTTGGGCTTTGATATGTGCAGGCAAACAAACCCCTGTAGTATGGTAGCAGTTCTGGTGGCTAACATGGGGCCTTTCTGCTGGTGGGTTCGGTGACCTCTGGCCTGGGGCTTGCCACCAAGCTTGCAACCTGCTGCTGCCCAGACCAGTTGTCTTGAAGGTGAAATCTGGACAGTTGTCCACAACTGGGAGTCCCTGATCAACACACAGTACTTTGTTTGTAGCATAAAAACCAAGGAATTTTGGAAAAGGTCTGGATTGGGAATCTGTTCTGGTTCTGAAAATCCAAGACATCTACTGGTTAGGTTTTGCAAGTGATGACCCCAGGGAAACCAGGAAGACCATTGGATATCTAAAATTCTATAAGACAGGCCAATAGCAATATCTAGCTGCAAACATGCATTATCCTTCAAGAAAAGGAAAAAATACCCCCCTCCAATTGTCCAGAAGTTGGCAGGGCTGATATTGCCACTATGAGTCCTAGGGCACAAGCTCAAGAGTTGGTAATGTTTTCTGTCCAGTTCCAGAGGGGTAGGGCCATTGCCTAAGACTGAGAGGATAAAACTGACAAGCCATAAGTCAGGGTCACCCAGATAGACCCAGATGAAAGAGCATTGAGCCGCAGATGGTTGTTCTCATCTTAAAAGCTAATAGAAACAGCCTTTCTGGGTTTCAGACTTGGGAACTGTGATCTTTTTTTCTTTTCTATGCCTCCTTTTGTTTTTATTTTTATTTTATTTTTATTTTTTTAAATTTTGATAACTTTTTAAAATTTTAATTGTTGTTTAAGTAGTTTTCTGTCTTTTACTCCCAACCCAGCCCATCCCCCCAGTGCTCCCTACCTCCCTCCCATTACCCAATCCCCTAGTTTTTGTCCATGTGTCCTTTATACTTGTTCTTGTAAACCCTTCTCCTTTTCCTCTGAAATTCCCTCCCCTCTCTGCTCTGGTCATTGTCAGCCTGTTCTCTAGTTCAGTGTCTTTGGTTATATTTTGCTTGTTTGTTTTGTTGTTTAGATTCCTGTGAAAGGTAAGATCATATGGCATTTGTCTTTCACCACCTGGCTTATTTCACTTAGTGTAATGCTTTCCAGTTCCAACCATGCTGTTGCAAAGGGTAGGAGCTCCTTCTTTCTTTCTGCTGCATAGAATTTCATTGTGTAAATGTACCATATTTTTTTGATCCACTCATTTACTGATGGGCATCTAGGTTGCTTCCAACACTTGGCTAATGTAAATTGTGCTGCTATGAACAGTGGGGTGCATAGGTTCTTTTGGATTGGTGTTTCAGGACTCTTAGGATATAATCCTAGCAGTGGAATTACTGGATCAAAAGGCAGATCCATTTTTAGTTTTCTGAGGAAATTCCATACTGGTTTCCATAGTGGTTGTAGCAGTCTGCAGTCCTACCAGCAGTGCACTAGGGTCCCCTTTTCTCCACAACCTCTCCAACTCTTATTGTTTGTTGCTTTGTTTATGATGGCCATTCTGACCAGTGTAAAGTGGTATCTCATTATGGTTTTAATTTTCACCTCTCTGATAGCTAGCGATATTGAGCATCTTTTCATGTGTCGTCTCTAGATCCTCTACAAGCCCTTTGCCATTTTTTAATTGGGTTGTTTGTCTTCTTAGAGTGGAGTCATGTAAGTTTTTTGTATATTTTGGAGATTAAACCCTTGTCTGAGGTAACATTGGCAAATATTATCTTTAGCCATGCAGAAGCTTTTTATTTTGATGAGATCCCATTTGTTTATTCTTTCCTTTATGTTCTTTGCTCTAGGGGACATGTCAGTAAAAATGTTGCTACGTGAAATAGCTGAGATTTTCCAGTCTATGTTCTCCTCTAGGACTTTAATGGTGTCATGGCTTATATTTAAATCTTTTTTCCACCTTCTATGCCTCCCTTTTGGAATAGAAATTTCTATCCTTTATTTAGTCCACCATTGTATTTTTTAATATAATTATCTTTCTTAAAATTATTGTTCAAGTACAGTTGTCTGCATTTTTCCCCCACCACTACCCCCAACCCCAGCCATCCCCACCTCTCTCCCCTGATCCCACCCCACCTTGGTTTTGTCCATGTGTCCTTTATAGATGTTCCTGAAAACCCTTCCCCCTTTCCCCCCATTATTCCCTCCCACCTCCCTTCTGGTTACTGTCAGTTTGTTGTTAATTTCAATGTTTCTGGTTACATTTTGCTTGCTTGTTTGTTTTATTGATTAGGTTCCACTTTTCACTTAAAGGTGAGATCATATGGTATTTGTCTGTCACCACCTGGCTTATTTCACTTAGCATTTGGAAGCATATAGGTTTTCTGGTTTCACAGGTTCACAGCTAGACAAAAAACTTCTCTCAGGATAACTATAGTTTGAGTTTTCCACATACATTTTTTAGATGATATTTAGAGAAGATGTTGGAATGGGTTAAGATTTTTGGGGGCTGTTGGAATGGGGGATGAATGTACTTTGTTGTGAGAAGAATGTGGATTTGGGTGTGCAGAGTTATAGGACGAAATGTGTCCCCTGCAAATTCACATGTTGAAGTCCTAACCCTGAATACCTAAGAATGTGATGGTGTTTAAAGATAAGGTCTTTAAAAAGCTGAATAAGTTAAAATGAGGTCATATGTGGCTGGGATGGGAGGGCAGCTAATCCAGTATGACTGGTATCCTTATAAGAAAAGGTTAGAACATAGACACACACACAGAAAAGACCATGTGAAGACACAGGGAGAAGATGGCCATCTACAAATCAAAGAGAAAGGCAACTGAACGAAATCCACCTTGTTGACATCTTGATTCCTGACTTCTAGATTCCAGAACTGTGAGAAAATAAATTTCTGTTTGTGTAAGCCATCCAGTCTCTGGTACTTTGTTATGGCAGCCTTAGCAAATAAATATATGGGTTTTATTATGTTGAGGTAGTGTCCTTGTATTTTTAATTTTTAACTGTCTTTAATGAAAAAAGTGCTAAATTTTGTCAAGTGCTATTTATGCATTAATTGAAATTATCATGTGGTTTGTCCCCTTTAATTCTGCTAATGTATTCTATTACATTGATTAGTTTTTATATGTTGAACCATCCTTGTATTTCAGAAATTTTTTGCAATTGGTCTTGTTGTATAATCATTTTAATATGCCACTAAATTTGGTTTGCTAGTGCAATATGTTTTTGAAGAATTTTCCATCATTATTCATAGGAAATAGCTTTATAGTTTTATAAATGAGTGGTACTGGTAAAGGACTGGAAGGTGGAGGAAGGGAGAAATGGCATTTTTTCCCTCTTGGCTTCTGATAATATGTCCAGCAGTGGCAGCAATGGTGGGATATGTGCAGCTCCAGGCTTCCTGGTCTAGCAATGCAGTTCCAGCAGTTATTGCAGAAGTTTTGTCAATGTGACTTTAATGGTGACATCTGCAGTGGTGGGCGACCTTAGGCTCCCAGATTCTTATGATTTTATTGGTAATATGGATTCTTGGCATCCTACAATGTGGCAGCATTAGTTCCAAAGGCAAATTCCCCTAGGAGTGCTAACAACTTTCTGGAATTGTTGCTCAGTAACTGTGTCTTCTCTGTTTATTCTTCATATCCTGCCATCACTTTTGTATTTAAGTTCCCATATTAAATTTGCCGAATTTGAAATATTTAACATGATTTTATTTTTTCTTAGAAAAAAGAATTTATTTATTTATTTTTAGAGAGAGGGGAAGAGATGAAGAAAGGGGGAGAAACATAGATGTGAGAGAGAAACATAAATTTGTTTCCTCTTGTACAAGCCCCAACTGGGGACCAGACCCACAACCCAGGCATGTGCCCTTATTGAGAATAAAACCAGTGGTCTTTTGCTTTGTGGAATGATTACCAACCAACTGAGCCACACTGGTTAGGGTGATTTCAGTTATTCTGATCAGACATTGACTGAAACACTGACTGGCCTTTTTAGCTTGCTAATTTTTTTTTTCCTGATTAGTCATGGATGTTGAATTTTATTCAAAAATATTTTTTGAATCTGTTGAGATAATTTTGGTTTTTTTCTTCCCTTTAATATGTTTAAACAATAAATTGCAATAGAAGATTTCTTAAAGGTAAATAATTCTTATATTCTGGGGATATACTATACTTCATTGAATTTTTTGCTTTTAGTGTATTGCTTGGTTCAATTTGCTAAAACTCAAACTAAAAATTTCAACATTTCTATTTATAAGTGAGATTGGTCTATCAGGAGTTGACATGTTTCTTTTCTGAAAAGTTCAAGATAGTAAATATTTTAGAATTTGTTGGCCATACAGTATCCATTGCAAGTACTCAACTTTTCTGCTTGCTGTGTGAAAGCAACCATAGTCAATACATAAATGAATGGGTGTTGGGTGTGTTTCAATTAAATTTTATTTATGAACATTGAAATTTGAATTTCATATAATTTTCATATGTCATCAAATACTATTCTTTTTTTGAGTGCTTTCTAATTGTTTAAAATTGCAGTAACTATTTTAGCCTATGGGGCATATAGAAACACTTGGCAGGCGGGATTTTTGTTCACAAGCTGTAGCCTGCTGATCCTTGATTGTTATTTTTACTTTAGGAGAATTATCTTTATCTAGTTTGGAATCAGTGCTATGTTAATAGTTCTCAATGAATTTTAAAGTTTCCCACTGTTTTATGTGCTTTTGAAAATTTAAAATTACATAGGAATTATTCTTTCACTAAATGTGGTAGAACTGCTTCATAATACCAGTGAGGTTTGGTATATTTTTGGAGATTAGATCACTGAATATCTTTTCCATTTTTTCCTCAGATTAAAGAGTGTTTCTAGTTACAAACTTTCAACTTATGAACTATTATAGATATAAAGATATACATCAGAGCAGCCCATTGGTTCTTTCTGCCACCAGATGGCATTATCATATTTGTCTTTTGGAACGATCGCTCTGGCTGTGGTGTAGAGCAGCAGTCCCCAACATTTTTGGCACCAAAAACTGGTTTCGTGGAATTTTTCCATGGACCAGTGGGTGGGGGTTGGTTGTGGGATGATTCAAGCACATTACATTTATTGCGCACTTTATTTCTATTATTATTACTTTGTAATATATAATGAAATAATTATACAATTCACCATAATGCAGAATCAGTGGGAGCCTTGAGCTTGTTTTCCCACAACTAGACGGTCTCACTTGGGAGTGATTGGAGTCAGTGACACTGGAAGTATGTTGCTTATGTCTTCGTAATCTTGTTTTAGTTGCTGTCACTGCAGAAAACCGTGCTTCACAAAGATAGGGTGTTGGAAATGGAAGCAGGCTTCTCAGTGTTTTTGTGGCAATCTCAGGATATCCACCTTGACTTTATTTTTTATTTTGTATTTTGCCTGCAATGATTTTTTATTTCATTTTTTCCTTTAAGGCTTCTGAAAATCTGCACATAGACAAGGTGATGAATTCTCATAATAAAAAAACCCCTGTTCACATAACCATGGTCTCCATCAAATTCCATGGTGAGCATGTGGTATGTCACATTCTATTGCATAGATACATTTTCTTACGAGTCTGAGATTTTGATCAACTCTTTCTGGAAATATCAGCTTCTTTCAAATTGCTCCCTTGATTGGTAAATACTATGCTACTTCATTGGGCTCTGTGAAGAAGGAACACAGAACATGTGTTAAATTAGACATTTTGTTCTCTTGTGGTATGTATTCTCATAATGTGTAGGTCTTGTCAGCCTCATGGTAAAGTCTTCTGTCATTCATTGTGATAAGCCTCATGGTAAAGTCTTCTGTCATTCATTGTGATAAGCACTCCATAATTCTCAAAGGAAACAAACAAACAAAAAACAAAAACAAAAACCCCAACAACAATAAACTTTAACAGTAGGAAAAACCTGGAAGGCATTACTGTAATTTTCACACTTAGACTGGAAACAATCATGAAGTTCTTCCTCAAACAGGAGAACTTTTTCAAAACACTTAATTTGTTCTCTGGCTTTCAATTTCTCTGTATCTATATGATCTGTTGTGGGTACAACCTTTAACTTGAGTGATTCTCCAAATAATATTTCCTTACAATCTGTTATATAGGTCCAATCATATGGTTTAACAACCTCCTTCACCTCCCATCCTGCTTTCCTGCCACTCTTCTGCATAAGCTACTTTGAGCTTTCCTTGGGAGTTGTTTACACATCTTAAAGCATCTGTAGCATTGAACTTGATTGTAAAGCCAGAACAGTGCTAGATTCTTCAAACATCATTTCTGAACTGATGTCTCCAAACATCATTTTGGGAGGGATGGTATATGCCAGGGGTGTCAAGCTCATTTTCAATGGGGGCCACATCAGACTTGCAGTTGCTTTCAAAGGGCCAGATATAATTTTAGGACTGTATAAATGTAACTACTACTTAATGAGGGGCAAGGAGCTCAGCACTGCCGTTGGATAGAAACAAGGTACCAGGCCGATAAAACAAGGTGGAGGGCTAGATTTGGCTCGCAGGCCTTGTGTTTGCCACCTGTGGTATATGCTCTTCATCAGCTAATTTCTCCACATCTGCTGACTTCATGACATGGGTCTTAGTAGCTGTCAGCTTCCAGGGTCCAAAAAGAGGAGTCCCAGTGGCTGATCTGGAAGCCATGGATCATCATGGCCAGGCAGGCCTGCATGGGCTGGAGCTGCAGTGATAGTGGACACTGGTTTCCCCACTTCAGTGCAGCCCAGTTCCCACCCCCTCAATTTTACTCCACTCGCTTCCTGCTGAGTAGCCTGAGTCTTAATAGGCCAAGGACAGGTGGACAGGTGGTGGTGGGGCAGGGGGTTTGTAGAGAATGAACTGGACTGGGGTAGTGTGCCTGAGAGAGGTAAAGTGCTATAGTCCAGGTAAGAGATGATGATGGCTTAGATTACTGTAGCTACTGTCAAGTGAAAGAAGAAAAGCTGGATAGATTATAAAACCATTCAGAAGGTGTGTTAGGGGTTTTCAAGATCATTTTAAGGTTCAATGATTTGCTGGGAGGACTTAAAGGATTCAGCATATAATCATGTTCATGACTGTGATTTATTACAGTGAATAGATCCAAAGTAAATTCAGCAAAAGGGACTGGTATATGGAATAGTGTCCAGAAGAAATTAGATATAAGCTTCCCAGAATCT
This sequence comes from Tonatia bakeri, assembly GCA_004024845.1. Classification (NCBI taxonomy): domain Eukaryota; kingdom Metazoa; phylum Chordata; class Mammalia; order Chiroptera; family Phyllostomidae; genus Tonatia; species Tonatia bakeri. The sequence goes on from PVIA01013864.1 coordinate 23,999, forward strand.
TCTTCTAGCAGAGTCACAGTGGATGTGTTTAATTCCTCTAGCAACATGTCATGACAAAATAAGTGAAATGTTGTCTGCTGGGAAGCTTGCCTAAGCCTAGGACTCCAGGGTTTTTATTAACAGTCAGTAATTTAGCTACTTTCTCTCTCATGTACCAAATTTTCAGAATCCCAGAAAGCAAGCAAGTGTTCAGTATATACCAAATTGTTTATAAAAATATTTTAAGTTCAGTGAACTACTCTTATTAGGGAATGGTATAACTCTCCCAAAATCCAAATTTCCAGACACCAACCAAGGCCAACCTTGTAAGCACACCTCTCAAAGGATAGCAGTCTTAGACTTATACAGTGTTAACTATCTTTTATGTTTTCTAACTCTTAATTATGTTTTCTCACAGGAAGTTATTTTTTTCCTTTTTAAAGTATATTTTATTGATTATGCTGTTACGGTTGTCTCATTATTTTCTTCCCTTTATTCACCTCTGTCCTTTATCCCCCCCTCCCATCAGCATTCCCTCCACTTAGTTCATGTTGATAGGTTATACATATAAATTCTTTGGCTTCTCCATTTCCTATACTATTCTTAACCTCTCCTTGTCTATTTTGTAACTACCCCTTTTCCACCCTGCCGCTCCCCACTGGTGACCCTCCATGTGATCTCCATCTCTGTGATTCTGTTCCTGTTCTAGTTGTTTGCTTAGTTTATTTCTGTTTTTAGGTTCAGTTGTTGGTAGTTGTGAGTTTCCTGTCATTTTACTGTTCATAGTTTTGATATTCTTTTTTTTCTCAGATAAGTTTTTTTAATGTTTCCTATAATAAGTGCTTGGCGATGATGAACTTCTTTAACTTGACCTTATCTGGGAACCATTTTATCTGCCCTTGAAATCTAAATAATAGCTTTGCTGGGTGGAGTAATCTTGGATTTAGATCCTTGCCTTTTATGACTTTGAATACTTTCCAGCCCCTTCTTGCCTGCAAGGTTTCTTTTGAGAAATCAACTGATAGTCTTATGGGCACTCCTTTGTAAGTAACTATTTCCTTTTCTCTTACTGCTTTTAAGATTCTCTCTTTCTCTTTCATCTTGGCTAATGTAATTATGCTGTGCTTTGGCATGTTCCTCTTTGGGTCCAACTTCTTTGGGACTCTCTCAGCTTCCTGGACTTCCTGGAAGTCTATTTCCTTCCACAGATTGGGGTATTTTTCTTTCATTATTTTTTTCAAATAAGTTTTCAGTGTCTTGCTTTTCCTCTTCTTTTTAAAAAATTTTTAAAATTATATTTTATTGTCCTGGCTTGCGTGGCTCAGTGGATTGAGTGCTGTGAACCAAAGGGTCACTAGTTCAATTCCCAGTCAGGGCACGGGCCTGGGTTGTAGGCCAGGTCCCTAGTATGGGGCATGTGATAAGCAACCACACATCGATGTTTCTCTCTCTCTTCATCCCTCCTTTCCCCTTTCTCTAAAATAAATAAATAAAATCTTTAAAAATAAATAAATAAATAAATAATATTTTATTGATTATGCTATTACAGTTTTGCCCCTTTTATCTCCCCTTCACCCTGAACCCTCCAACCCTCCAGCATCCCCCCACACACACTAGTTCATGTCCATGGGTTGTACATATAAGTTCTTTGAGTTCTCTGTTTCCTGTATCATTTTTGACCTCTCCCCATCTACTTATTGCCTAACAATTACATTTCTTCTTCCCTGTAACTTTTGCCCCCGTTCCTCCTCTCCCCTCCCCACTGAAAATCCTTCATGTGATGTCCATTTCTCTGATTCTGTTCCTGTTCTGGTTGTTTACTTAGTTTTTGTTTTCATTGTTTTTCTTTCTTTTACTTTTTTAGGTTCATTTGTTGATAGTTGTGAGTTTGTTGTCATTTTACTATTTATATTTTTTGATCTTCTTTTTCATAGTTAACTTCCTCTAACATTTCATATAATAATGGCTTGGTGATGATGAACTTTAGCTTGACCTTATCTGGCAAGCGCTTTATCTGCCCTTCCATTCTAAATGATAGCTTTGTTGGATAGAGCATTCTTGGATGTAGGTCCTTGCCTTTCATGACTTCAAATACTTCTTTCCATCCCCTTCTTGCCTGCAAGTTTCTTTTGAGAAATTAGCTGATAGCCTAATGGGCACTTCTTTGTAGGCAACTGTCTCCTTTTCTCTTGCTGCTTTTAAGATTCTTTCCTTGTCTTTAATATTGGGTAACTTAATGATGATGTGTCTTGGTGTGTTCCTCTTTGGGTCCAACTTCTTTGGGACTCTCTGAGCTTCCTGGATTTTCTAAAAGTCTAGTTTTGTCACCAGATTGGGGAAGTTTTCCTTCATTATTTGTTCAAATAAGTTTTCAATTTCTTGCTGCTGTTCTTCTCTTTCTAGAACCCCTATAATTTGGATATTAGAATGTTTTAGGTTGTCCCAGAGGTTTGTAAGACACTCTTCACTTTTTTGAATTTTTGTTTTTTCATTCTGTTCTGTGTGGATGTTTATTTCTTCCTTTTGTTCCAAATCATTGATTTGAGTCCTGGTTTCCTTCCTGTCACTGTTGGTTCCCTGAACATTTTGCTTTATTTCATTTTGGGTATCTTTCATTTGTTCTTTCGTTTTTCAACCAAGCTCAATCAATTCTGTGAGCATTTTGGTTACTAGGGCTTTAAATTCTCCATCAGGTAGGTTGGCTATATTCTCATTGCTTAGCTCTCTTTCTGAGTTTTTTGCTCTATTGTTTCCTTTTGGCCCTATCTTTGTTCGGGACCCCTGTTAAGTTGTAAGAGGGGGGGCCTTAGGTATTCACTGGGGCAGGGCAACCCTCCTTGCTGTGCTGTGGTGCTTCCTGTTCCCACAGGCAGATCCCAGCGGCAGTAGAGAGGGAACAATGAAGCTCACCTGCTCGTGTCTAGCACACTTTCCAGTGAACTCTTGAGTGATACTGTGAGTTTCTCCCACTACAGCAACCACTGTAGTCCACAGCCACCTCTGAGTCTGTTTTCCCTTAGGTCAGCCTCTACCATGGTAGCTCACAATAAGCTACCAGAAACTACAGGAAAGCTACAATGAACTCACTGCAAATTATATCAGCATAAAAAGGAAATAGAAACTATCAACAAGGGCCAAGAAGAAATGAAGAATACAATTTCTGAACTGAAGAACACAGTAGAAAGAATGAAAAGCAGGATTGATGAAACAGAAGATCAGATCAGCAAGTTGGAGGACAAAGTAGAAAAAAAACACCCAGAAAGAGCAAGAAAAGGAAAAGAGGCTCAGAAAAAATGAAGAGGGATTAAGAGAAATGCAAGACAATATGAAACATAATAATATCCGTATAATAGGGATACCAGAAGGAGAAGAAGAAGAGCAAGGAATAGAAAACCAGTTTGAAAAAGCAATTATGGAAAACTTCCCTAATTTGATGAGAGTAAAAGCCACACAAATCTAGGAAACACAGAGAGTCCCAATCAAGTGGAACCCAAAGAGGCCCACCTCAAGACACATCATAATTAAAATGGCAAAATTTCAAGACAAAGAGAGAATATTAAAGGTGGCAAGGGAGAAACAGGAAGTAACATACAAGGGAGCCCCAATAAGGTTAGCAGCTGACTTCTCCATAGAAATGTTCCAAGCCAGAAGAGAATGGCAAGAAATATTCCAAGTAATGAGAACCAGAGGCCTGTAACCAAGACTACTTTACCCAGCAAGGCTCTCAATCAAGACAGAATGCCAAATAAGAAGCTTCCCAGACAAAAGAAGTCTAAAAGAACATACCTCTACCAAACCAGCTCTGCAAGAGATGCTAAAGGGACTGCTTTAAGGAAAGGAAGGAAAAGAGAGAGAGAGAGAGAGAGAGGGAAACACAGGCATGTAAATGCAATGAATAAGTACCTGTCAATAATAACCTTAAATGTAAAATGGATTAAATGCTCCAATCAAAAGACATAAAATAGCTGAATGGATAAGAAAACATGACCCACACATATGCTGCCTACAGAAGACCCACCTCAGGATAAAAGACCTGCACAGGCTGAAAGTGAAGGGCTGGAAACAAATTTTCCAAGCAAATGGACAGGGGAAAAAAGCCAGGGTAACAATACTCATTTCAGACAAAATAGACTTCCAAAAAATGGCCATAAAGAGAGAACCAGAAGGTCACTTCATAATTCTCAAGGGAAGAATCCATCAAGAAGACATAAATATTGTAAATATATATGAACCCAGCATAGGAGCACACAAATACATAAAGAAAATCTTGGAGGACTTCAAGAAAATATTGACAGCAACACAATTATAGTGGGGGATTTCAATACCCTACTGTAAAATGAACAGATCTTTCAAACAAAATATCAACAAAGATATTGTGTCATTGAACAAAGCCCTAGATGAAAAGGACTTAACTGAAATATACAGAGCCCTCCATCCCAAAGAAGCTAAATACCCATTCTTTTCAAATGTACATGGAATATTTTCAAAGACACACCACATGATAGGACACAAAACAAGCCTCAATAATTTAAAGAAAATTGAAATCATACCAAGTATTTTCTCGGATCACAAGGCACTGAAACTAGAAACCAACCACAAGGGAAAAAAAAAAACCCCCAAACACTCAAAATCATGCAGATTAAATAGCGTGCTATTAAACAATGAATGGGTCAAGAATGAAATTAGGAAAGAAATCAAAAGGTTTCTGGAAACAATTGAAAATGAACTCACAACAACCCAAAACTTATGGGACACAGCAAAGGCAGTACAGAGAGGGAAGTTCATAGTGATACAGGCATACCTAAAAAAAGATAGAAACATTTCAAACAAACAACCTAACCCTACGTCTACAAGAAGTAGAGGAACCTTCTGGTTCTCTACGTCTACAAGAAGTAGAGGAACAACAACAAAGACAGCCCAGAGCAAGTAGAAGAAAGGAAATAACCTAACCAAGATCACAGCAGAATTAAATGACATAGAGACTAAAAACACAATTCTAAGGATCAATGAATCCAGGAGCTGGTTCTTTGAAAAGATAAACAAAATTGACAAGCCTTTAAGTAGACTCATCAAGAAAAAAAGAGAGAGGACCCAAATAAACACAATCAGAAATGAAAGAGGAGAGATTACAACTGATACCACAGAAATACAAAGGATTGTAAGAAATTACTACAAAAAACTGTATGCGAAGCAATTTGAAAACCTAGATGAAATAGACAAATTTCTAGAAAAATATAATCTTCCAAAACTCAATAAGAAAGAAGCAGAAAGCCTGAACAGACCAATAACAGCAAATGACATTAAAGAAATAATAACAAAAGTCCTGACACACAAAAGACCTGGACCAGATGGTTCACAGGAGAATTCTACAAAGCATTTAAGGAAGAGCTAACCCCTATCCTTCACAGACTATTCCAAAAAATCCCAAAAGATGGAAGACTCCCAACCTCTTTTTATGAGGCCAGCATCATCCTAATCCCCAATCCAGACAAAGACACAAGAAAGAAAGAAAACTTTAGGCCAATATCGCTGATGAACATAGACACTAAAATCCTCAACAAAATATTGGCAAACCGCATCCAACAATATATTAAAAAGATCATACACCATGACCAAGTGGAATTCATTCCAGGGATGCAAGGATGGTACAATATTCACAAATCAGTAAATGTAATACATCACATAAACAAAAGCAAAGACAAAAATCACATGATCATATCGATAGGTGCAGAAAAAGTATTTGATAAGGTACAACACCCATTTATGATAAAACATTTAGCAA
>PVIA01013865.1:0-29792 GCA_004024845.1 Tonatia bakeri
AACTGCAACAATAAAACCTCTTCTCAAAAAACAATAAAAATAATACTGCTAAACCATATCTGGACTATTTAATCTTTTCTGTATTAACAAGTTCTTGCAATATAAGTTCCTTAAGGGTTCATTGCTGATTCTTTGCAGGTACAAGGTGGCAAAAATCATTGTAATAGGAAATCATTCACTGATTATCTGACCCCATTATCGGCTCTCTCTGCTTAACCCCAGGGTCTGTCTCATTTATCTCGTCAACTCAAGGCTGAATGTCAACATCAGAGACACACAAAGTGCCTGCTGAGAGCAAACCCTCATCTGGGGAAAGATGGGCCATGAAAGAGGCCTTGAGACTTCCTCCCTCACACACACGGCGTCGGCTGAAAAGACCTCCCTGCGCTGCACCTGTCCACGGAGGAGCCGAAGGCGGACAAGAGGGACAAGCCGATGGACACCATAGAAGAATGGGTTCGACATCAAAGGAGTTTCTTGAGAAAATTAATGAAGCGTTTGAATATTCTTTAAAAAATGCTTTAAAGCTACTAGGAAAGTTGAATGTGAAATAAAGAATATCACATTGCTTTATAATACAATTTTGTCAAAAAATGTATGCCCTCTCCCAAAAAAGACTCAGCATTTGATTCACTCTTTTTAAGATTCAAATTATTAACAGAAGCCCTGGCTGGCGTAGCTCAGTGGATTGAGCACAGGCTGTGAACCAAAGCATTGCAAGTTCGATTCTCAGTCAGGGCACATGCCTGGGTGGCAGGCCATGGCCCCCAGCAACCGCACATTGATGTTTCTCTCTCTCTCTCTCTTTCTCCCTCCCTTCCATCTCTAAAAATAAGTAAATAAAATCTTTAAAAAAATTATTAACAGAAAATATAACTTAAATCCTGTTACATACTAGATAAAACAAACTAATAAACTAATTTTCATTTCACTAAAATAATGCCCCAATCAAACTTTCCCCCTGCCCCACATGTGAAATTTTGCTCTCCCTTTTATGTGGATTCATTTTCAATGGTCTTTTCCCCAAACAACTTACCCTTAAATAACAAGGAGTATTTATAAATCAAGTCTACCTCAACGTAGGCCAATCATAACTGCCAAATCACCTCAGAGAGGAGACAAAAAGAAAGAGGTGTCACCATAACCTTTGCAAGACTCACAGTCACAAAGTAACAAGAGAGCATGACCGGGAGACACTGTCAGACATAAACTCCATCCAATGAACGCAGCAAACAGATTCCAAAACTACCAAGAGGCAATTTTTCAACTGTCTTGCAGCGTTGTATTTCTCCGTGTAACAAGGTAAGCAACAGGTGTCAGATTTCTATTGTTTCTTCTTACTTTCTAAGTCACAATTATTATCTTGTATCTTATTTTTTCTAACATTTGATATATCAATAATTCACCCTCTGATCTTTGATTGTGATTTTTCCCCTGATTTGAGAGATCAATCATATCAAGGATATAAAGGTGAATTACTAAAGATATAATGTTGACTGATACTCCTTTGTCAATATCAGTCAGGATCACTCCAAAAATTATAATACTACAGTTACTATACTATCAACCCACCAAAAAGCGTACTAAGAACAGTCCTGTTCTACAAAATTAATCAATGACCCTGATTTAACAGTTAATACATTGGTTTTCAAGCAGTGATTACTGCTCTACAATTTCCTTTAGTAGAATATCTTGTGGAATGTTTGGAATGTTGGATAAGATGTATGACTGAGATATCACAAATTATATTAATAAAAGTTACACTTCAAATATGAGCAATTACAGCACCTACAGATCTTCTGTGGCGGCAGTCACTATGTCAATGCTGACAGACCTAATTTTTAGACTAGGCAAGTTTACCTGAGAGATTTCGACTATAAAAAGCCTGCATGTGATGAATGGGGAAATAAGACCCTAAATAATTAAGTAAGTTATTTGAAATAATAATTCCCCTAAAGTGGAAATGAGGCAAGTTCCTGGCATATCTGACTCAGATCCCATTCAAGAGAATGCTAGTTACTGGAGCGAGAGTCATGTCTAAGGTGGTCCTAAAGGTGTGCAGAGCTCGTGGAAGGAGCTAGAGGAGGAGCTGGTTCCCAAGGTCAGCTCAAGACTCTAAGCCTCAAATCCTCTTTGAGAAACTCTCTGTCCTGTGATTGTCATGTCTGTCCTTGGCTCTGCCCTAACCCCAGGAGAGCCACTCTAAACAGACACACTGAACAAACCTGTTAGCAATCCAAAGAAAGCTCTTCAGCCAACCATTCCCACTCCCTCCCGAGCTGGGATTCATCCTGGATGACTGTGTCCCTCTGTCTTGTGACTTCTGAGTCCCATTAGATAGCAGCTGCTCCTAATCTTCCAAGGAGGGCCCAGGCTGAGTACTTGAACAGTGTGCCTTGTCTCTCTAAGGTGGTAGCCTGAGATGAGGAATCGGGTTCTTAACACAAGTTGCCGGTTGACCGGCAGGGCTATGCTCCAACCTGCAGTCCCTCAAAGTCCCCAGACTCCCAAATCATTGTATGGCTGGGACTCGTGCAATCACTTTCAAATCTCCTCAAGGAGACTCTGTGTTGCCACTCTTTTGGGGGTCCGACATTCATAGTATCTCCTGCTGGAGCTGAAGTCACAGCTGATTTCCTCCCACCAGCTTCCTCCGTCTCAACGCTCTTTCCTTGCTCTCCAGTGACGCACACCCAGCGAGGCTGGCGAGGTCGAGGCACCCACCGCTACAGATCACAGATGGCACATGGTGACCCTGTACATTCTTCCTTGGAGTAACCAGAGTGCACCGTACAAGAAACATCAATACTTTTTAAATAATCACTCACGTCTACAGGAGACTCGATTCGGGGGATCTTGTACGAGTAGGAAACAAAAATATCACAGATTCCATTTCCATAAAGAGCTAAATAGAGACTGTGGGGTTTTTGTTTTGGTAAAAGGCCTGGCAACATCACCGACAAATCCTTCAATTTACAGCAAGTTCAGTGTTTCTTCCAATATTTCAGTGACAACAGACAGCAAAAGCAAACTTCAGTCCATTTTTCTCAGCCCAGCAGGACAACCGCTCCCCGGGAAGGGAATTATGACATGAATCAGCAGCAAAACACATGACCGTTTTGATTGATTGGAATAAGTAGCACTCGTGCTGAATGGGGGTCACCCTGGGCACTTGAAATGGAAGAATATAAATGAGGAGGAAGCTCAGTCAGATCTCAGTAAGCATTTTTAAAAATTCATGGGAAAGAATGGACACAGAGGAGAATTCCCAGAGGTCAAAGTTTGAGATTTCTTCGCAAATCTAAGTGGCTGTAATTTTAGATGTAAGGGGAAACCAATACATTGAAGATAAGAAACAAATTAGTCATTATAATGCCTTAATGATAAAAGCTACTTAAATTTGTGTGATACAGTATTTGGTTAGAAATATTTTAAAACTTGATCATACTTTAAGAATATTATGATAATTGCTTACTTTACAACAATAAAAATGTATCCCAGTCCAAAGCCCACACTCATCTAAATAAGACGACCGAAAGACAGAAATTTTTAGTCTGTCCCACAAGTAGCACTAAAGTAATATAGGGCTCCAACCCACAAAGTAAATGGGACCCAATGTTACCATAGCTGAAAACACATTATGATTCTGAATGTCACTCTTCATTGACTTTTTTATAATTTATAAAAAATATTTCTTTAATAAATCATGAACCCATAAAATTTGTCATCTTGAATGGACCTTAAAAATCATCTCAGAGCTACTTCATTCATTTTAGAAATGAAGAAATTCAAATTTAGAGAGATTAAGTCAGCTTACAATGAAATTTATCATTATACCCCTAATTTATAGTCTGCAAATAGTATCACGGCACATGTATGGAGCCTTAGTCTCTCTCTGTACTCTCTCCAGGATTCAGGCTATGTAGTTATTGACCACAGTTAATACAGGAAAAAAGAATAAACCCAATGCACAAATACTGAAATATCAAATCTTAAAACCCACGCAGTATTGGTTCGCTCTCTTACAAAGCTTGAGGATAAGCCAATTAACTACCACTTTAAAGATATTTAAAAATAAAAACAACAGCACTTTTCAGAAATACTTGAAGCCCCCTTGCATTACCTAGGAAAATGACCATTTACAGTTCCATGTAATGCCAATCCATTCTACACACAGCATGAGAAATAGCAAAACCAGTTTAAGCTCAATTGTTGAAACAGTGACTGTACCTCCCAGCCTTCTATGTGAGACTGCCATTCCTCTAAAACTTCTAACTTCTCCATCTGTCTCTTGGCCTCGTTTATGTTGGAACAGACGGCTTTCATGGCTTGGAGGGCTTCCATCACCGCTGCATAGTCACTGTGTTTCCTTGGAGTCCGCTTCAGCAACTCCTGTTCATACACAAAAACAAATCACCCTTTGATCTCCAGCTTTCTGGTACAGCAGGTTCAGACTGACCAGGAAATGAAAACTGCAAAGATTGTGGGAGCCACTTTCAGAAGTGACATCACAAACTCCACCAAGACTGAGATAAAAAACAAAAGACTAAATCAATTTATGTGCTATTACTGTAATACGCATTTTTGCATTTTAATTTTTCCTGAAAAATTATTTTGTTCTTAAAAACTAAATTACAGTTCTCTTTTCAAATTGTCAACTATTTTCACCTGCAGCCTGTAATTTTTTAAATAAGTTTGACTTTGGGTCCAACAGAAGTACATCTTTATATGTTAATTTCATTTTCCTAGAGACTTTAACAGAATAGTAAATCTTTAAATGAATATGTGCCATAATTTCAAAAATAATTTAAGTGGCTTATCTTCTAATAATTTTTGAAGAAACTATAAAAACATGTCGTAAGTAAAACTTTTAAAGAATGCCTTATTCTAGCAAAATAAATAATTTTGCTAGATTTTGAATGCCTTACTCTAGCAAAATAAATAATTTACAAATTCCACAATATTCCATCATTAAAAGAACAGTTTATGCCATTTTCATAAATTACTCAGGTTCATTCTCTGCTATGAATAAACTGCCATACACCCTACAATAGCTTTATTTTTGTTTTTGTTTTGGGACAGAGTTTGTTGGCTTGCTATTCATAGAGTGTTTGTTTTTTCCATTCAGGATATCAGAACTAAAGTGATCTTTAATCTTGTAAATATATTCAAAGGGCTTGTTAGTTGTTTAGAAACACAAAATTAAACATTTTCACCCACAGTCTAGACGGCTGTGACCACATTGCTTTTTAATTAGTCATTTGTTTCCTTACTGCACTGCCGTCACCACGCAACTAACACAATTACAGAAGTCCTGAGGCAAGTCGCTGTAAGAATCTCCTTAATTCTTAACATACAGTGGGAAAATATGCAGTTGCTATATTCTCTGGAGGTCTGCTATTTTTCACAAATTTGCCATAAACTTTGACCCTGCATTCAATGTGCTCAGACTGTGTTCTTCAGAGCAAGCCCCAAACGCACGCACGTTAAATCACTCCCAAGACAAGGTCTAAAAAGTTATGCTGAATCACAAATACATAAAGGAGATAGGCAACCTTTTCCAGAAATTCTGAAGAGTAGAAATAGTTGTAAATCATGTGAAGAGATCAAGTCAGTTTGCAAGATATGAGATTTGGAGCCCTGTGGCATTGTGCCCAGTGAGTATCTGTGGAGTCTAGACAGGAATTTAAATCGTGTGAAATAATGAGAGCAATGACTAGGACAATCTTCTCTCGATTACCTGCCATACACCCTGTTCTGATGGGCCAACCCAATAATTTCAAACTCCACAGATGACACCAACGTATCTTTTCCTTAACACACAGCCTAATCCCATAATGTTTTTCTCTGAGTAAATAAAGCCCTCCAAAATCAAAGAACACCAGCACAATTTTTCAGCTGCTACTACCAGAAAGAAAAATATCAATACCAATACAATATATCTACTACACAGGTAAACATTTCTTCATGTTTCTCTGTGAAAATAATCTCCCCCAAATTGGAAAAGATGTCATCTTTCCACTGCTCAAAGGTGCTCTGAAATAGCTTTTTTTCCTAAGTAAGGACTTGTCCATGATTCTAGCTTTTGAAATGCCAGCTCAAGCACCTGAGATCACCCTTATCAGAAATGAGTGACTTAGAACAACCACTCGACATAAAGCACTTCTAATATCACTATGCCTTCTGACTTTAAAAACAAACAAATCCCTGGGACTCCAAAATCTGGGCCAGGAGTAACTGCAGTGATGAGCACACATGCAAATCTGAGTCACCGTGTTAGAGGTCCGAAGGGACCGTAGGGACAGCAGGCACATCCATGCTAGCCCTCCCCATACTCCTGCCTGTGTGAAAACTCTGCAGAACTTGAGATCTCTGAGTCAGCTTCTCCCTATGCTTTCCCAAGCAACTTGACTTGCTGTTCAATAAGAAGAGATCCTTTCAATGAAATTTTACACAGAAACCCAATTTATGTAGCTGACAAAAGTCATAGTAAATAGGGTATTTTTAGTTTGAATTCATAAAATTTATTTCTCAAAAAGTAAATCAATAAGAATACCAGTTAATATGTCCATAGCACTTCTGAGTATTTTTAAATTTAGATAACCAAGTAGTAATTAATATGTTAAAATAAATCAAAATCAAATATGCATGAATAATAATGGCTAACATTTATGGAGCTAACATTTACTGTGCTAAATGGTTTATATTAAATAGCTCAATTAATTATTAGGCAATAATTTATATATGCATATATATAAACATACACAGATATGCATACACATAATACACATATTCTTGTACGTGTATGCTATAATTTCTTCTTTTCATCATCATCATCATTATCCTTTCTGACTCACAAGTGAAAACCCAAGGCTTTAAGAGATTAGATTATATGTTCAGTCATACAGCTATAAGCAGAACACTTTGGACTTGAACTCAGAAGTCATGTGCTCAACCACACCAAACTACCTATCCTGAGGTAACAGTTCCCAAAAACATTGTTTCCAGAATTACTGTTCTCATCTATTCATAGGCCCTTGCAGTATAAGCAGTAATTAGTACTTTACAATATGTTTTTCATAATGGAAATGTTGGTCATTATAAGAAGGCAATGTCCCTACAACCATTAATGAAGCATTTCCTATCTCCCAGGGGCAATGTTTTCTTGACCTTGTCATTCTACCCTCATCATTTACTGTCACATGTGACCTCCACCATTCCCTGTACTGATGATTTAAAACCAGGCTCTGGAATTATGTAACTTTGAGTTTCATTTCATTAGCATCAAGAAGGCTCTGAATTATGTTACTTTGACCTTTACTTCATTAACACCAATGTTAAAGTAAATAAAAAAAAGTACCAACTGAGAATTTACTTGAGATAAAGAAGATAAAGTGCTATACAAACTGGTTATAATGTATTTAATGGGACCTATCTTGAAACTAACACCCTTATGCTAAATGAAATTCAAATATGTTTTCTACAAAGAACACTTTTTGTTTCTTTCCTTAAAATATTTGTTTCCTACTCCCCATATAAATTAGTGACAAAATAGCCATTTTAATTGAATTTATTGGAGTGACATTGGTTAATAAAACTATACAGTTTTTGGATATACAAATCTACAATACATCTCCTGTATATTATATTGTGTGTTTACCACCCAAGTCACATCTTTTTCTATCACCGTTTCTCCCCCTTTACCTTCTTATACCTTCCCCTACCCCAATGACTATGAATGCCCTTTCTTTAGAAGGTCAGACTATTTAAAAGAAAAAAAATATGTTAAAGATTATAAGCAAAATATTCAGGTAAAAGGAAAATGCAACAATAAATACAAAAAATACCTTTAAAAGAAGAGGGTACTTGCATATTCTTTGTATGGGCGTCACTAAGTACCCTTCCAGGGGGACATCTGTGTTCTTCCGTCCTCCGAGCAGCATGCAGTTCTGGGTGGAAACAGACATGATTGATTATGTTTTTAAAACCTGAAGCTGTAAAACTTTCTTCCATCATAAAATTTTCTGCTGAGAAGTTGTGAAAGGATGTCTGTACATAGCTTCTTTCTCTGAGAAGACCACATTCAGTCACAAACAACATTTACAGGAGAGAAAGAGAAATACTTTTGCCTTTCATACTAGTTATAGAAGCCAAAGTGTGTTTTTGGATCTGTATCTTGAAAATTAATTCACATATATTCTCCTGAGTACAAAGTCTAAGGGAAAAGATCGAAGCAGAGCTAGAGATGGAGAAATAGACAAATGGATGAATAGATGGGTGGATGGACAGATGGAATGGATGGAATGGGTAAGTGGGTTGCTGGGTGGGTGGGTGGGTGGATGGAGGGATGCGGAAATGGTAGACAGATACATAGACGTATCCTCCTTCTGAAGAGAGGTAGTGTTGTTTTGTAGAACAGGCCTAAAGACAACTGGGTTCCAGGTGTGCTTTGACATTGACTAGTGATGCAACTGGACTGAAACATGGAAGAGTTTTTATTTTTTTCCTCAAAGCAATAGCAAAAACCAGAGTATCATTATTTTGGGGCCAGTTTCCCAAGCCCCAATTCCCATGTTACAACACAGACAGGACCAGGTGACACGTGCATAGGTACAACAGGAGAGGGGACCTGAGGCTAGGGAGCATGGATCTTCTGTAAGGGCAGCACGCATGTCTCCCCATTCCACAGAAGGAAGACTTGCATCTCTGAGACTGTCTGTGCTACAAACATCATTTAAAAGATGAGCAGAACAAAGGCAGTCAGTTCCTCTGATGAGAAAATGCACAGAAACACAAGACCCATGGAGAACTGCCTCCCAAGACAAACTTCTAAATAAACAATGGATCAAAGAAATTACAAAAGACACTAGACATTTTTAAAAACTGAATGAAAATGAAAACACATGTCAAAATGTATGGAATGCAATTAAAGCCACATATAAGGCAAAACTCAAAGCTTTAAATACCTATAATTAGAAAAGATAAAAAGGTCTTAAAGACTCTCAACAAACTATGAATAAAATGGAACTTCCTCAACCCCATCCAATAAAGAACATCTACAAAAAAGTCTACAGACAACATTATACTTAATGATGAAAAACTAAATGACATCCCCCAATGATGAGAAACAAGGCAAGGGTGTCTATTCTTACCGCTACTATGCAAGGATAAAAAAAAGACATCTGCATTGAAGAGGAGGAAATAAAACTGTCTTTATTCTCAGATGACATGATCTTATATATAAAATATCCTCGATTCCCCCAAATCTTCTAGAATACATGAATTTAAATCACAAGATGGAAGAACATAGAATATACAATATATAAGAATACACAAGTGTCATTTAAATTTCTATATACTAGCAATGAGTAACCCAAAAATGACATTAAAATAATTCCCATCATAATACCATCAGAAAGAGTGGCGTACTTAGTAATAATTTTATCAAAATAATATAAGATGAATATAGATATCTTAAATATGACAACAAAAACACAACCATAATGGAAAACATTTAATAAACTGGACTTTAACAGAATTTAAGACATTTGATCTTCAAAATACAGTATTTTTATTTTTTTAAGATTTTATTTATTTTTAGAGAGAGGGGAAGGGAAGGAGAAAGAGAGGGAGAGAAACACCAATGTGTGGTTGTCTCTCATGTGCCCCAGACTGGGGACCTGGCCCGCAACCCAGGCATGTGCCCTGACTGGGAATCCTACTGGTGACCCTTTGGTTCTCAGGCCCATGCTCAATCTACTGAGTCACATCAGCCAGGGCCCAAAAGACAATATTTTTAAATGAACAGACAAACCACACACTGGGAGGAAATATCTGCAAATTATGTCTGATACAGGAACTGTTCCCAAAGCAAAGTTATAGCTCAATATAAGATAAACACTACAGTTTAAAAATGGGCAAAAGATATGAAAAAGCACTTCACCAAAGAGAATATATGAATGCCTAATAAACACATGAAATCATGTTTAATATCACTGGTCATTAGAGAAGTGCAAATAAAATCACCTTGAGATACAACTACACGCCCACTGGCATGGCTACAATTGGAACTTACGATACCGTGCATTGGCAAAGACAGAGAAACTGCAGCCCTCATACACTGCTTGTGAGCATGGCACAGTCACCTGGGTAGTTCTTAAAAAGTTAAACATAAACTTACTATGACCCAGCAATTCAACTCTTAGTATCTACTCAACAGAATGAAAATATATGTCTACACCAAGATTTGTACAATACATAGTGTTCATAAAAGCATTATTTGTAATAGCCCAAACTGAACATTTCCTGACTTTTCTACGCCAACAAATCTCTCTCTGAAATGAGCTTTCACAGGCAGCACCATAAAGTCCACCATTGTCATAGTCACTTGCTGACCCAATGTTCATATCCGGCAGTGGCTGAGCAAAATGGTACAGCCACCCAGTGGGATAGTATTCAGCAATAAATCTGAGTGGAATATAGATACATACTACAAAAAGGATGAATCTCAAAAACCTTTCACTCAGTAAAAGAAGCCAGGCATAAAAAAAGTATACTTTGTGTGATTTCATTGATAAAAAACGTCCAGAAAAGGCAAATCTCCAGAGACAGAATGCAAATCAATGATTGGTGAGAGAGGTGATAGACTATAAACAGGAATGAAGGACTTTGGGGGGTAATGAAAATGCTCTAAAACTTGATCATGGGGACGGTTGTTCCACTCCACAATTTGGTCACTAGGAACCTGTGGGGTTCACAGAAAACACGGAATCAACCAGGAGAGGGCATCATCAGTGTGTCCCCACTACTGGCCTCTCCCAACTCTCACATCCTACATTATTGAAGGACTCCAGCTTCCTAGGCTGGGTATGTTAAAGAAGCCGCCCCACAGTGGTTTCTGTACCACAATGATGCTGTTCCTCGGCGCCTAGTGGGCCCATCGGCAAATAGCAGCACATGGTAACACATAATATTCTTACCAAAAGGAATGTCCGGATGGTTCTAATTTTGTTAAGTTCAAGAAGCAATTTTTGTGCCTTTTCATGGTTACTGCAATATTCGTCATAGATACGGAACTTGTCTTTCTGCAAATTCAAATAAGAATGAGTTAGAGTCATTTTATTAGCCACTTTGAAATATTAACCCGTGTGATGTTTATGAACCAACTTTATAGTGTTTACTATATTTTACAAGCTATAACATATGTATGTATATACATTTCTTTTTCCTGATCCATGAAGAATAGCATTGGAAAGAAGCTACACACATTAATTATCATCCAATATGATGTGTGCAACAGTAAGTAAACGAACCACGTGGAAGCAACTTAGAGAAAAGAGAGCCCTTAGCTTTGCTGAGAGCACTCAGACAGTTTTTAAAGGGGAGTAACGTCAGAGCAGGGGCCAGAGAGAGGGATCCATGATTCCCAGACAGGGAGAGGAAGAAAGTGTTAGGTGCAGGGAAATGTGTGCACCAGTTTCTACGGAACTCCAGAAACTTAGTGCCCTGAAGTTCACAGGCACTGAGCTGGGCCGTGTGTTTAAGACAAACACTGAAAAGCGGAAGAATATTCAGCAACAAATGGATAAAGCAAGGAAGCCACTATATAGGAGAGGTCATTTCAGAAAGATACAATGTTAGTTTACAAAAATAAGGAAGTGGTAGCTACATTTTAATAGCTGTCGTATTATAAGAATTTACAACTCTATGTAGCTCCAAAATACAAAACTGGGAACAATCGGTGGAAATTGCAAGGGAGTGATGGCCAATGATTAATATAAAGATTTTCTAACAATTAGAGCTGTCACTAAAAGTGATCAAGTAGAAAAATAAATAAACAACTTTCACAGATACTGTAGACAGGATACTTTCAAAACAGGGGGAATTTTGCCATTATGATCTCTCAGCTTTCCTCCATCTGTGAGATTTTCTCTAAATATTTATAGTCAATATCTATCAGAGAAATACCAATCAAGGAGGAGGACAGTAAGTGTATTGATCAAATATTAGAACAGAAGTGTGTCCCCTGAAATTTTATAGACATGCAGAAAGAAACACAGAGTGTGCGTGGCACAGCCAGTAGGAAATGTACTGAATTACTTATTTTAAGAGATGATATGAACCAGAATAAAACAAACTTAAGAAATAGCTCAGCTAAATGCATGGATGACAGATTGATAGTGTGTTACAGAGGAAATGGATGTCAGGGCGGAAGATTCCCAAGCCCAGCCCTAAGCTGAGATAGCAACCGCTCCAGCTGGCAGAACACTAGAATTCGCTCGTGAAAGCGAACAGCCTGGGTTCAGTGGACTAAACACGCCTGGCTCCCAGCCGTACCCAAGGAAAGCACAGTTCACCTTCCTCCACCCAAGGAGCCTCTCCCTTTAATACAATTACCTTTATGAAATATTTTCTGATTACAAAAGTAACATATACAGAGAATGCTTACTACATATAGATATAGATTTAAAACTGCATTACCTTCATAAAAGACTAAATTGAAATTCAAAATAAAAGTTGATACAAAATACTCTTACATGTTTTTAATAAAACATTAATTGTGTAGCATATTTTTAATCCTCACCTGAGGACATGCTTATTGATTTTAGAGAGAGAGGAAAGGAGGAAGAGAGAGAGGGAAAGAAACATCAATGTGAGAGAGAAACATCCATCAGTTGCCTCTCCACGTGCCTCAACTGGGGACCGAACCTGCAACCCAAGCACGTACCCTGACCAGGAATCAAACACTCAACCTTTCTTTGATTTACGGGATGACACTCCAACCAAGTGAGCCACACTGGCCAGGGCTATCGCATTTTGATAAATAAAGATTTAAATTATTATTCTGAAAATTAGCATCAGTGGAATGGTACAAATAACACTTTTTGAGATGAATATTTTTTAGTTCTGAAAACAATTTTCAGCATACAGGTGGTTTTTCACTTTGCAAATCAATTGCATAATTTTTTTTCAGCTATTGTGTCCAAAGTGATAAAAATGACCATAGGAGCCTGAGGTATAATGTGAAGTAGACAAGTCCTGACTTATGCCTCTGCACTGCTCAGCACACCCTTCTGAGACACCATCCTGGAGGAAGACCGAGACACAGACACACGTGTGCCTTGGGGGACCGGGTGTGCTCACCTCCAGGTTTGTCACCAATTGATTAACAAGGGAACGTTTTGACATTAATCAAAGGCTCCTCACACCATTAAAAGAATAAGAATTTTCTGCCTCAAGAGAGAAATGCTCTATGTTTCAGAGAAACATAAAAATCCATTCATTATGAACAGCCTGAATATTCATTAGAATTCAAAGCTACAGAGGATGCGAAGAACTAACTTGTTGGGAAAAAGAAAAGGCTGTTTATTCTTCACTGAATAAAATGGATGATGTGAGGCGCTCTCCCATTTTCTGGCTCCAACTGGAAGATTTCATTGGCCTTAAAAGACCCCAAATTTTGGTGTCAGATTTTACTTCTAATGCTGAATTTCCACATCCTACTAGGCCAAAAGCTAAACCATCGAATGTAGGCGGAAAGAACTTTTAAAATAAGCAGAAATTTATCCTACAAAGTGAAGAAAGCAGGTTCCCACTTCTTGCTGAGCACTAGGTTCGGGATGTAAGCATTCTTCCACAACTTGTAAGAACTCCTTATGTACTGCAAGGATGTCTTCAATGTTTGAGAACAGTATCTGTAAATAAACGAACATGTCAGTAAGTGCAATAGTGAAGCAATCTAAAAAAAAGAAATCTACGCAAGTATAGTATTCTCTTCCAAGCTGAGAACTTCAGTGGATAGCTATCTACCCCTAATCCATCCCTTCCTCCCACCCAGTGGGCAGAGTACCAGTTTTGTCTGGACATCCTCTCTACTCCCACACAGCGTTGGAAACCAGGACCTATTCCTGGCTCTCAGGAAAGCCTGAATGACTGAACCCACCAAGCTTGGTGGTCCCACCCCATTAACAAGAATGGGCTGCAGGTAAAACAGGGCAGGCAGACTGACTGGCAGACTCTTTGATCCTAAGAAGGGCATCCTGGAATGGACAGCCCTTTCCACCTCTGGAAAGATGCCTTTGTCTGGACAGTTCTTGGATCATATTGCAATTGTGGGAAGAGCCAGTGCAGGGGCAAAGCTGATAAGCTGAATGGAACAGGCAAGAGCTGGAAAGAACCTGGCAATCTTATTAACTTCCCTGAGTCACCCACCAGTCCTGAACCTACTCTTCTGTCTGGAGTTCCTAATACAAGAACCAAAGTATTTTCAAGTCAATTTGAGTAATAGGTGTCTTTTGCAACCAAAAGCATGCAAACTAAATGGTAGGAGAATTTAAAAGTTAGTATTGAACTTACAGGAAAATAAAGCAAGGAGAGCCTATAAATTCCTTGGAAAGTTTTTATTTTCAGTGAAGTAAAACATCAGGTTAGCATCAAAAATAAATATTAATGACGATTTATGCAACCTAACTGAGTAACAATGACTGTAGCAAAATTCATTTTCATTTCCCATCCTTTTTCCCCAAAGCTCTTCAAAATCACCCTTCCCTGCAGTTTAAAAAGAAATGCTTATACATTTGTTTCTGAGCTGCAGATATTATGCAGACTCTCTTTTCTGCACCAGTGGACCATCTAGATCGTCTGTTCTTTGGTGACTGGAGGCTGGAAGCTGCATCTGCTCGCATCCCGAATCCCTGAGCCACCTCCAGCAATTGTCTCACACAGAGCTCAGCGCCCTCCCCCTCACAGACACTAAGGTTCTTGGTCTCGAGTTTATTTTTCTCTCTCTTTTTGAACTTTCTCAAACCATCGGCAAAAAAATAAACCCTCTACTATGTCTCCTACTCCATCCTCTTAAATCCCCAGTCCTTTTTCCAAACTCTGGCTTTCCCTTTTCTAATTTTCGCCCACACAAGTGAATGGCACAAGAACATATACTGGGACTGAAGAAACCTCCTCCAGATGAAACTTTAGCTAGGGAAAACTTGAGTCTGGGCTGAGGGCTGACTGTACTTCCTCACCTTCACTGTTTCCTCTGTGACATTTTTGTCAACTTTTGATGCTGCCCACTGGTTCATTCGGTGTAAGAATGCCTGCATGGAACAAGAAAAGATATTATAAAGGTTACATTAGGTTAATAAAATAATTGTGTTGATCCAACTTAAATTAAATATTTTACAAGAAACCAAAGTTTGAAAATCCAATAATTGTTGAATATAATAGTTTTATTGTAAATGGGGGACTCATTATGCATTGCTGGTCCCACCTGGGAACTATATTTCCATTATAGTTTTGGGCCAGGGCCACAAGGGATCATGTACATGAATTAAATTTACCCACTGGAGACTCAAAGTTCTGGGGCAAACATTTGGAATCAGCTGTTTCCTAAACTTCTAAGTCTTAGGGCTTCCTAAGACCAAAGTCTAATAAAAAAAGTGGAATTTCTAATAAAAAACAAAAGGGCCAGAAATTCTAAATTATCCCCCATAGAATTGAGAGTAATTGAGAGAGAGAGGCAGGGAAAGAGAAAGTGACTCCTCAAGGAGAGACGGAAAGATATCCCTTCCCTTTTTATCCCGACTCCCCCACATTTTAGGGAGCCAGAATTTACATTTCTGGGATCAGCTCTGACCTATGCTAGACCAATAAGTTCACCAGCATTTCAAAGATCTGGACTTGTCTGGATGATCATTGAGCTTTGACCCATTGCTAAATAAGCTATTATTTCTGAAAAGGAAAAAAAAGAGTAGAATGACTTACTTATATTGGGCCTCAAGAGAAAAAGTTTAGAAAGGAAAGGAAAAGAGACTTTGCAAAGTTAATCTGTGACTTCAAAATAGCGTCTATTGACTAGTGCCCAGGTGAGTCCATTCTTTCCCTCATCTGTCTTAAGCACTCTTCCCACTGCCTGCCAAGTCAGCGTATGACTGAACAGGGCACACCTCCCCAGGGCACAGAGAAGCTCCAGAGAACTTCTGGACACTGTATCCAACAAAGTAATGTGCCCATTTCTGGCATAATAAGTATTTAGGAGATTAACAAAACCCAGGACTGATCATACTGTTCCAAAATTATCACCCTCAAGAAATTGCCAGTAAGAGTATAAAATGGTACATTTCTGAGAATAACCTGACAACATATCTCAAGTTTTTAAATCGGCATTCCCTTTAACTCAGCAAATTTAACTCTCTAGAAATTTATCCTAAGAAAATAGTCAGACAAGGGGTTTCAGTGTATTGATTACACTAAAGTAGAAACATCAGAAATAACACAAATGGATACCAGTAAGGGAGTCATTTGATTTCTTTTCATACATTCAGATTTTAGAACACATTGCAAAAGTATAATAATAAGTGGAATGCTATAAAATTATATATACATAGATGTGTATGAAACAGTTGTCTCCAAGGTTTGGTGAAAAAAATGTGCAAAGTGGCATACTTGATATGCGTGTACATATATGTGCACACATACATATATATATACATACATACCAGTATATGTACTCATATACACATGTGTAGTGTCAGGATGCACGCATCCTGAGAAAAAACATGTAGCATGTACCAAAACGCAGGCAGGGGTTACCTCCAGGTGTTCGGAAAGCGACCTTTGTGTCCTTCCTTATTTTTAGACTATTTGACTGTGAGCACGTGACAACTTTTGTGAAAAGGAAACAAGATGACTTGAAAGAAACAAAGTAAATGACCCACAGTCCTGACTCCGAACTTTAGCTTCAGCACCATCTTTATTGCCTGTTCAACCAGTTCATGCTTCACGTTCTGTAACAGCAAAGCTGCATCAGTACTAACGGCTTCAATAGAAGAAAATAATTCAGCTGAAGTAAACAAAATGAGTAAGAACATATTGGACGTTACTTAAATTTTTATTTACAAAACCTGATACAATTTCTTGAACTATTTTTGAAAATTACATTTAATTAGCAACGGAAACATAGGCTTTGGATTTTCTAACTTTAAGAGCCCATTTTAATTATTATTAGTGTGCTTAATTTTAGTTTTGTCTTTCTTAAACATTTTTGCACATACTTGTACCAAAAATGCTCTTTAGCCCTTTCCATTTAGTCCTAAACAACATGGGTCGTCTGGTTGCCTGGTTTACATTTCAGGACTGACCACACAGTAAACAGGTAACCTCTCATGCAAGCAAAGCTCCAACTTCCAGTCTAGGTTTATAAACCTTTTCCCCATAAACTGAACTCAGTCACATCCTGAAACCAATCATTTAAAGTAAGGAGGTAGTAAAAATGAATCAAATACGAGTTAGAAGGGGAAATACAAACTAAGAAAGTAAACTATATATTTATCTGACTTTATCTTCTTATCTTTTGACAATATGGAACTTTCTGCTTAACTGGAAATGAAAGAAAACCTGGAACTTACTAGCATTTCTGACCAAGTATCTATGTTTCCCAAAAGCCTCATTTTATACAACAGTCAAGACAGATTTGGGATAGTCTGTTGAGAGTGTCAACTTATAAATACTGGCTGACATTTTTTTACAAAATGTGTAAGTCTTCCTTGATAAATAACATTTTGAGAACCCTCCTTTACCAGCCAGTATCTGAAGAGCCCATTCAGACTTTGGAGATTAGAGCCCTCAGTCTTTCTCACAGCAATCAAGCAAACATCCATATCGTAGTCACAAAGCCATGGGAAGGGGTTACCATGCTGTCTGTGCCTGCATTCAGTCATTCTCAGCAGTCCGGAATTTCATCAGAATCAGATCACCTTCATTTTAATACAACTATATGGAAAATAAGCACTGGAAAATAGCTTTTAATGCCAGTGGTTCTCAAACTTTTTATTGTGTGACTTGGGAAGTTTCTTCCAAATGCAGATTCCCCGGCCTATCCCCAGAAGGTCTGATTCAGCTGACTGGTTTAGGACCCAGAAATCTACATTTTAAGCAAGCTCCCTTGAATGAAAATCGGCATTCTGATGCAGTTGTCTACACACCACATTTTTACGACCATTCCTTTATTCTTCCAAAGTCTGAAAAAACAGACTTTGAGAAACAAATGAGTCCAAATGAAAAAAAGTGAGTTTATTATTTCACCTTGACTTTCAACTCTGTCAAGTTCTGTGTACAACACCCTCTCACTCAGCCACTTGAGATTGCTAATACTCTACCAGAGGACCCTCCCCTCCCCCAATAATGAAAAACAGTCTGGGAATAGACAGGTCTTAATAATCTCTGAAGACTGGGGAGACACAGAGACAGGCGAGCCAGTTAAGAGAGACTAAGTCACGCTTGGAAGCAGGGCGGGGCTCGCAGGTGCCCCTCCAGGTACCTTTCAGCTGTCAGGCGTGTCAGCACGCACTCCCGCGCCAGCATTCCCCTAACATGATCCTGTCCAATGTGTTTCAGAGACCGCTCTAGTCACAGCAGCCCTTTTCCTGCTCAGAGAGCAGAACGCTTCAACTTGCTCTATATATCGTTTTCCTCCTCTCGAGTGTTCGGTAAAATATGCCAAATGCTGTATACTAATTTAAAAAAAAAAAGCCAAATCTGCTACCAAGGAATTTAAAAAAAGGAAGAAAACTCATTAAGATACAACAAGGAGATAACAGCAATCCTCTCTCCCCTTGTTTGTCCACTTGGGTCACTGACAGCTCGGGATACTCCTGCTGATTTCCCCATTTCAGTGTACTCAGTGATCCCTCAACTCATTTTTGTCCTTTGCACTTTGTTCATTTGTCAGGCACACAGAGCGGATCTCTCAAAAGTCCCACAGATTTTAACCATCTATACTTTTAATTCTAGGTATCTGATGCCAATCTGAATTTCATAATATTGTACAGGCACTAAACCTTATTACCCCTACAAATATTCTCCATTCAGAAAAATAAAATAATCATCTTAAAATGTGGCTATTTACTATAGGTAGAGATGGGTAAATCTACATATAAAGGTTGAAAAAGGAAAAAAATTAAGAGGGGTCACACTATTGCAGAAATTACATACTCATTTCATGAAAATAAATGGGAAAAATAAGGGTAAATATTTTCTTTTTAACTCTTGAATTTAAAACAATATTAACACATCAAAATTCTTTAGAACATCATTTCGTTGTGTCTTCCTGAAAGAAAAACAAACTCCTAATAAATGAAAAAGACTTGTCATTTGGGCTTGTCTTGAACAACTGGTTGGTAATGCTACCATTTTGTTGGGGGTGTGAGAAGCAAAATGTGCTTGGCAACACTGAGTCTGAGATGACTGTCGCGGACACCAATGTAGAGATCTCAAGTAGGGAGTTAACTGTACCAATCTGAGGTGCTGAGGAGAGAGCAGAGCTGAAGGCAGAGGTGAGGACCACTGGCACAAAGGCACAGCGCAGGGAAAGTGTACATAAAGAGGGGAGACAATGGCCCCAGGCCACTGGAGAGACAATACAGATGGAGAAGACAAAGGCCCCAGGACAGAACTTTGGGGCACTCCCCGACTCAGAGGTCCAGCAAAAGAAGAGAAACCAAAGCAGCCAATAAGGTAGGAGTAAACCCAGAATGTGGTATCATAAAAGCCAAGAGTAGAGAGGGTTTCCGAAAAGAGGGAGTGGTCAATGCTTCAACGGTGTTGAGAAATCAAGTAACTTACAAACACATACACAACTGGACAACACAGAGGTCAGTCGCTGGTGATTTGGACCGGAACGATTCCCAAGGGAACGGGTAGAGAGCAACATGGAGGATGTGAAAATGGAGCCATTGCCATAGAAACGCTTTTTTAACTTAAATAATACTATCCCAAGTCATCCCTCACATCTCATATTGTGTTCCTTTAACACAGCTTCAGTGAAGCTTTTCTGACCTCTCCGGGCTTCTGGAATTCAGCCTTCCCTGAACATCTACTGATACCCACTTTTTGAGTAGGAATGTTTCCCTTAACATGAAAAAAATTAAGAGACACACATATCGTGGTGCTAATATTAATGTCAACTTAACTACATATTAACAACAAACTATTAGAAAAAAATTCAGCAATATTTAGGCTATGAGCCAGGCATTGTTCTTGGCAGTGGTTCTTAAATGTCTCAGGATTCCTTTATGCTTTTAAAAATTATGGAGAACCACACAGAGCTTTTATTTATGTATATTACATCTATCAATGTTTAACATATTAGAAATTAAAACTAAGAAAAAATTATATTTTTACCCAATAAATTAATTCATTTATAAATTTATTCAAAATAAATTATAAACCCATTATATGTTAACTGTATATAACATATTTTATGAAAAATAGATATCTTTTTTCTAAAATAATTTAGTGAGAAGTATGATACTGTTCCATATAATTACAAATTTCTTTAACATCTACATTAATAAAAACTGGTTGAATTCCAGCCTGGCTGGTGTGGCTCAATGGATTGATTGAGTGCCAGACTGCGAACCAAAGGGTCACCAGTTTGATTCACAGTCAGGGCATGTGCCTGAGCTGCAGGAAGTCAGTCATGAAATAGAATCTGAAATTGTACCAGTGAATTTTTCGTACTCTGTTGTTCCACTAAAACCCATTGATCTATCTTGCAATTTGAAAGAATCTTTTATCAATATGTGGTTTTGCAAACTTTTCCACATCATTAAGAGTTATGCAAATATTTGAAATATTGACCTATTTCATTATACATTATCAAAAAATCCACATCCCATTAGTTAATATCAGTACCCAACTCATTAGGAAAATCTTTATTAGGAAATTGTCAAGCTCACAGCCATAGACATAAATTCTCCAAAATCTTAAATTCACTTGCAAGCCTGAATTGTATCATCATCAACAAATACTTTCAGCTGTTCTCCTTCAAGTGACAGGCTCACTTCATTTTCTTTTGAGAAAATATCTGCGAAATACCTCAATGCCCTGAAACTGAAACCACAGTTTGCCTCACAGTTGTTACTTCAAGTCGATACGATATTCCACAGCAACTCAATCGCACAAATCCTTTCCCTGGACACAACCTTCACGTTTGAACAAGCAGCAGAAGGACTTAGGTGTACTTCCCGTTTCATCACACAGAATAATAAAAAGAAAAATGTTTAAGAGCCAAGATTAAATACAATTAATAACTTTTACAGCTTTATCAAAAACACTCTTAAGTGACACTGGCCTCCTCCCTCTGCCACCCCAAGACCCCGAGTGGGTGACGGTGAAGTGTACAGTGACCACTAGCACAGTCTGGTGCCATGCCTTGATTCACACCAAAGCACCAACAGCGTTACACACTGTCGCTTCCGCACCATCACTGCAAATGTCAATGCAGAAAAAACTAGGAAATACAGTTCGGCATTATACCAAAATATAAATATATCTCAAATATTCCACAATTTCTGGTGGCATATCAAATCAAAGTATGTTTCATGGTATCACTTAGTGATCTTTAGGGGATAAATGGATTTCTAAAAGGCAGTTCAGGAGCTTACATGAACATACTTGTAACACTTTTTCCTTAATAAGATGTCTAGTAAATTGCTGTATTTTTTAAATATTATACAAATATTTACACAGAGAGGCCAGTAGGCTATTGTGTCTCCAATATAATACTTCATTCACATCGTGCTGCTCAGGAATTTACATTTGATATCAGATAACAAAGAACACAGCACAATGACAGAGAAGGCTAAGCGGGAAGTACAAAGCACATAACATAGATAATATTCTCAAGCACAGATTTTTCTCTGGCACAGGAAACTGGTCATTTCCCGAATTCAAAATGCAGAACACGACTCCTGTTGAAGTCGGTATTCAAGAACTCAGTTCCCATGAAAAGGAAACGTAAGCAGTAGGGGAGGAAAAGCATGTAAAGCTAGAAGACGGCACGGAGAAAGGAATCGAGGATGCCAGCATGGGGATTCGAAGATTTCTCTCTTCCTGGATCCACTGCCCTCTTTCTTCTCACACATTTTCCTCACTGCGCAACCCCGTGAGAGAGAGAAGAAAGCTTTTCAAATTTGCTTCATGATAGATACATACTTGTTTCAACTAATATAAAGAACTTTTTATTAAGAATTTATGTCTGTCTTATTGTTTCTTTAAAACCTGACTCCTGAAATTGTCCACTCTTATCCTCAAAGCACATACAACTTTTCTATCAACACCCTATTCTCCTTCTGACTCAGCAGATCACTGTCTCTTTTCTCATGCCCAAATATTCAATATTCTATTCCATCCTTAGCCTGCAGTTTTGTTTCCTTTCCTTTTCATTGTATTTGAACTCCATTGCTAACAGGAAGTAATGTGTAGCAATGAAAACAATGTTGGGCTAACATAGACAAATAGATCAATGCAACGGAAGAGAGTCCAGAAAACACCCTGAATAAGAGAGAATTTAGTATTTAAAACAGGTGGTACTTTAAGTGAGGAAAGAATGCACAGGTGTTGAGAAAATAGGCAGCTGACTTTATAGACTTTGGAAAAATATAACAGAAGACAAGAATGTGAAGTGGCTAAGAGCTTCAACTCTGAAGCCCATGTGCCTGGGTTCAAATCCCAACTCTGCCAATTACTAGACATGGGACATCTCAGAAGTTACTGCCGCTCTGAGGCACAGTCTCCCTTTTGTCAAATGAGAGGAATATGATATCTGCTATTGCAGCCTTGTTCTAAAAATTAACTAATTAATATATGTAAAGCAACTGGCACACCAAGGACTAATATACACCGTTCACTATTATTACTACTTTTTCTATTTTATTAGACGTCACCAAATATGCTTGCTAGACGTGATTTTTACTAAACAACTGCACACTTCATTTCCGAAGGGAGACCTGCAAGGAGAATCATTCTTTTTGCAACATCCAGTTACCGTCAATGCGTTAATAAGAGGTATCGGTATTGTGTATGTATAAATATGTAAAATTTTTGAAACTGTTTTTAAGCCATTCATAATTTTTATTTATAAGGTTCTTTGTAAAAATTATATCAACAATCTGCAAGAAGGCAAATATCTGAAAGCATTTGCTTATATATTCAAGAAATGTGAGAAAAAATAAACTCAATTGCAAATTTGGGGTAACAATTATTATTGACAATTTTATTTTTCAAGAACTGATAAGAAAATAAAATATGAAATATAAATACTTCTACATACTTCATAAATCAAATAGGAGCCAGCAAAATCCTATTAATGAGTTCATTTCCATGAATATTGGCTTGCAGCTCTGTCAACAGCTGAATATTCATGAGGTAAGCTGGGTGCAGGTAAAGAAGAAAAGTTGTCTTCCAGGAAAAAAAGCTATGATAACTAAAAAGTGTTTCATGCATGTCCTCTGTCTGGGTCATGTGAAATAAACAAAAGAAAAGCTAATGTTGTTCAAACTTTGAATTTGTTATATAATCACAAAGAGTCAGCAGATTTGCTCAACTTCTGAAAAATGACGATATCCTCTAGTATCAAAAGGTCTTGGTATCAAAGGACCTGCATCATCCGAGTCCTCCCAATACGCAGCCTTTTGGGGATGTGCGTGAAATTGTGCCTGGGCTGAGTGCAGATAACTAACATGGTTTAGGGCAATTATTGGCAAGGCTTGGTGTTTGAAAATGCAAATCGTATAAAGGATAAACTGAATGGTAAACTAAAACCTGGTCAGAACTAGGCCCAATATTTTGGGGTGAGGGGGTCTGGAATCCCTAAGCACCTCAGCAAGCAGACCTCAGGTAGTGGTGACAGTATTCATGAAGATGGGAGTATATGGTGTCATGGAGGTGAAAGTGAGCCAGATAGATGCTACTTGAGGGGAAACGAGGAGAAGAAAGAAAGTGGCATCTAACAGAATAATTGTTATTGTCATGGCCTCCTTGAAAAATAGTCGGATTTAGTTTCCATCCCAGACCTGAAAATGAACTGGAATAAAGATCAGAAATAAGGTAGAATCCCAGTTTTCTTGTGCAATGTGGAAGCAGATTCTAATCAGCCTGAAGCTCTCTCATCCCAGAATGCTCCATTCAGGACAACAAAACTAATCGCAGATGTGGCCTCCCAGTGGCCAGGAATCCTCTTCCTTTTCCAGCTTGGTTGGAACTGCCTCCGAGACAACTGGGAGGCTGAGGGCTCAGAGCTCAGAGGTCCAGCAAAGTGTGAGTGACCTGCCTCCCCCATACCAACTGTAAAACTGCACGTTCTGTCAAAGAATACAAAGAATAATGGCAGGAACTGGATTTCAGGCTTCTACCTTCAACATCATATCCTGACTGGATGGAGAGTGGGCATCCCACTGGAAACTAATGTCTATGTCCTGAAGACTCAGCATGATCTTACTTCTTGTCCCCGGATGGAAAAGAACAAAACCCTCATAGTCATTGTCCTGGTCAATGAGATGAAGAGATAGTCACTCCATGGCTGGCTCTGCTGGAGGCACTAAGCAGATACTGATAAACAGGCCGATTCTTACAGAGAGTAGACATTCTAAAGACAAACCACTAAACACAATTTCAAAATCAGCTTCAGGTGGTGGTGAGTATGGTGGAGAATAATGAAACAGGCTAATGGGAAGAGTGATGACCTGACAGCTGGGGAAGAATTCTCTGATGAGGAATGATTTAAAGAAAGGCCTTAGGGAGCTGAGAGAGTGGGTGTGGAATTATCCCGGCAGGAAGAGTGGCAGAAACAACAGCAGGTGCAGATGAAACAGAGGTGACCCAAAGGCAGGGCTGAGTGGACAAAGGGGGTTAAGGAAGGAGGAGAGGCGTGGGAGAAGTGGTTGTCATAAAGGGGCCTATCACAGAGGGGTCACGGCAAGGACTTGGCATTTTATTCCCAGGGTGACAGGAAGCCCTTGAAGGGCTATAAGCAGAGGACTGGGTCTGAAGCCCACTGTGGCTATTGTGTGGAGGACTGACTGTGGAGAAGACTGAATATGGAGAAGTCTGACTATGGAGAAGACTAACTGGGTTTCCTCAGCTGAGGCAAGGAGGAGCGGTCAGAATCTGCGTACGTGTTGAAGCGGTTGCTGGCAGGACTTACTGATGGACTGGACATAGATTGCGAGAGAATGAGAGAAAGCCAAGGTTGCCTGTTACCTTTTTGGCCTGAACACTAAGTAAACACTGGGTGCCATTCGCTGGCGTGGGACAGGGCTGGAGGAAAAACACAGAATGCTCATCTTGTCAAGGTGCACACGTAAGTGACAGGACATATGCAGCCAACGTGGGTACAGGGCGGAAAGAAATAGTTGACAGCTAATGTTAGGCAACACTGGCTCATAAACTATTAAAAATTAAAAGTATTTTAAGTCCACATTTTGCAGATGATGATTTTTCTACAGTAAACATGAGGGAAAAGAGGCAAGATGCCAAAGAGATGAGGACATTAAAAGAGCACTAAAGGTGCCGGTGACTGGGTCCGCCTTCTGTTAAGGTTGTGGTCCTGAAATGCTCACCTTCTTCCAGTGCTCACCCTTCCTCGTGTTCTTCCTACTCTGTGTGTGCCTGTATCCTTACTGTGCCTCTGCCTAGAGGCCCTTCCTCCACTCCCAACTTGGTCCACTTCCACTCCTTAACAGTCACTCAGATGTCCTCTTCTCCTTCTCTGTAGCCCTGTACTACCTCCCCAGGCTGGGGCTGGCCCAGCCTTCTGGCTTCCAGAATGCCCTGTATGCTTCCTCGTGATTGCACCTCTGCAGCATTTGCTTGTATTGCATGCATGCACTCCTTTCCCCCAATAGCTTGAAGCTCCCTGAGGACAAACACGATAGTTTAACCATCTCTGTCCTTAAAACAACTAGCCAGCACTATGCACATAGTAAGAATTCAATGTTTGATGAATGAATAATAAAATCTGAGTGCAAGTTAAGATTAAGGACTGTTTGGGCTTTAGGGGCCAAAAATAACATCACGTTGTACAGAAGTGGAGGGAGCAGAGAACGAAATTAGAGGGCTAAGGGGGAGAAGATAGTGTAGGACCTTATTGGCCATTGTGAAGACTTTGACTTTTACTCATAGTGAAGGTTTTGAGAAGTGTTATGACTTGGCTTACATTTTTTAAAAAATAAGCATAGTAGCGTGTTGACAAGAGAAGATGGGATTCAAGCTCAGAAGCAGAAAGAGGAATTATGGAGCCACTGCGTCCCTCATCAGGTAAAACGGATTTCGTTAACATCCACCTCCATAATGAGAATGTGTTACACACACAGAGATGCACACACACACAATTTCAATTAATAAACACTTATCCAAAGCGTCCTCATTTTCATTTCTCAAAGTTATTTACAATGGCAGTTAAGGAACAGCTGCACAACTATTCCTTCTGTTTTATGTTCCTCTTTGTCACTGAAATATTTTCTTCTGTTCTGCTGATTGAATTAGGGAAGCCATGAAAAATATTAGTAGTAAACAGTGTCAACAATTGCTTTCCTACTGTGCGCTATTTCTTCAAATTAAGAATAAATGAGATGGGGTCATACTTACTTTATAGTTCCTTTTTTATTCCAAAGTAATGTCAACAAATAAAGACCTCCCAGTGTCACAAGTCCATACTTGGGAGTATATTAGTTCAGAAATGAGAAACATAATACATACATTTATATAGGGATTGCTAATGTTTAAGAAAAATATCAAACATTATTTAAATCGAGAAATTACTTACATCAATAACTACACTAAGTAGAATGTTTCATGTAAATTGACACAGTCCTTTTATCAGGGGCAGGAAATATAAACAACTTTGAATTTTCAATACAGCTTAAGTCAGTAAGGCCAGGCACAGCCGATTTGATGTTCATTCACTAAATCATTAAGTTAATGAAAGCACGTATGAATGAATGGATGTGAAATAACTACTCAGTGCCAGATGCCCACAAAAGGCAAGAAAGACAACTACAGTATAACTAAGGTTTCTGTTAAAATTTCCTGTTTCTATAAAAGTCATAGCAAAATGATAGAGTTCATTTTTTTCACCAGCTGTAGAAATGATCTCAACTAATACTTCAATAACCCTCTGAAGTTAGGTGTAACCTTCGTTCCATTTCAGCAATAGAGAAACTGAGCCTAGAAGAAGTACAGTTAGTCCTCATCATCATCCACAGGTTCTTGCAGATTTAAGGGAAACCATGTACAACAAAACCACAATGGAACATTGGCTAATTGACAGAAACAAGGGTTAAATTCCTAAGGCATATTTCTGATCACAAAAACATTACCAAACTTCTAAATGAAGACCCAAACGCTTCCCAAATATTAAACAGTGAAACAAATGTGAGCTACACATACAGTTAAGAAAGATTTATAAAAACAAGTAATAATAATTTTCCAACTTGCTTATTCCACGTCAGGGTCACAGTGGCTGAAGCCCATCCTGGCAGCTCAGGGTGCAAGGCAGGACCCACCCTGAACAAGATGCCATTCCATTCCAGGCCTCTCACACCCACCCACACTCACCAAGACCAGGGCAATGAAGACACCCAATTGACTTCACAGAGATGTGCATCTCCGGGATGTGGGAGGAACCTGAAGGACCAGGAGAGAACCCACAGAGACGTAGAGAGGTGCAAACCCAACAGAAATAATTTTTGGCCCTGGAATCAATTTTTTTTCCTCATCAATGTTATAACAAAACAACATTAAACAAAAATGACATTCTTGGAGGACCTGCCATAACCTGTCCAAGGTCAAATAGCCAAGAAATGAAGGAGCCTGGGTTCAATTCCTGTTGGACTCAGCACTAGCATGCTAACCACTGATTGGATGATTAGATCCATACTCCCTCACAGGTAAATTAGAATAGTCAGGTCAAGAGACCTCATGCAGGGGCTGAAATAAAACAAAATTATACTCAGTTTCTAAATTTAATTTCCAAAGTTCCTATCCCTGCCTTGGAAAGGATATCACACTTTTCATATCTTTTAACAGAGAAATTAAATAAGTCTCTTCTGTTTGATTGTAGTGACTTTTTTCCTAACTGAATAAAAAGCACAGAATTTGAGTAACCTTATATTTCTGTAACAGAATATTGCTTGTGGAAGAAAATTCTCCAGAAACCCTTTCCTCTTGTCCTAATTACAGCATGTAAGTTAAGAAGGCCACAGTAAAGAACACAAGACAGTTGAGTACCTACTTTCAGTTAACGAGTTCCAGCTGATACCAGGGACAGGCAAAGGTCTTGGTGGTCACGCACCATTCACTAGTTTGACTTGGCAAAAGTGTCCTCGTCTGAATGATCTTTTGCTGTTTGGGGAATTTAGATACTTAAAGGGTCACTTTGTTTTAATCAGAAATTACTCTACGAAGAAACTACTACTTAGAGGAATATAAGGGGACTTAGAAGGGTTTAGGAAATAGGATACATCCCAAACCCTGAAATAGCCTTCAGATATCTTGTAAGAACAATGTACCAATGAATTAAAAGTA
Source organism: Tonatia bakeri (assembly GCA_004024845.1). Classification (NCBI taxonomy): domain Eukaryota; kingdom Metazoa; phylum Chordata; class Mammalia; order Chiroptera; family Phyllostomidae; genus Tonatia; species Tonatia bakeri. The sequence goes on from PVIA01013865.1 coordinate 28,360, forward strand.
GCATAAAAATCTCTGTTGAGTCTGACCTTTAGAGTTAATAACAACAATGGTACTAAGCACTCATTCTCCAGAGAGTTCACTGTTCTCTGCATGACATTAAAATGTGAGATCCTTAACCAGCACATCTTCCCTAACTATCATAGGTCCAAAGTTCCTAACTCAAAAGCCATATAACTATATTTAACCAGTTATCAAACTACATTTACTACTTTTCTCAAACTAAAGGATCAAAAAACTCTGTTTTCCACCATGCAATTGGCATTATGATTTTAAATGCATTAGTGACATTTTCCCAATCTCTTAAAACTAGGAAGTACCACACAGACTTTAAATAGAATGGATTTGGATGAGGTAAAGACCTATCTAAGAATATTCTCAGCTTCCTAAGTTCACACATATCACAAATATATCACCAATAAGCACACATATTCCAGTAAGTTCATAGATGACCAAAAGGACACTGAATGCTTCCACTAGGACAAAGAGCCACTGGGACAGCTTTATGAAGAAAATTAGTCTCTTCTCCATGCATTTTAAGTGAATATTTAAAAAAGCTTTACACAGAACTTCTGTGTTTCAGTTGGGATATAGAAAGTTTCAAGACACCATTGCTTCCACTTGAACAAGCAGGACAAAATAGATAAGTGACAAAAATCATGATTTTTCAGAGAGCTAATGATGTGAAAAATCTAAATGAAATAAATTCCAGATAGTGGTGAGCCCTTCATAAGTGAGAAATGACCAGGTATGCTGCTTACAAACCTGGGGGAGCTACAGAAGAAATATGAATGGTATAGATCAGATTACAGAGAAATTAGCTCAACTTTTAAAGAATGTTTAAAGACTACATCTGAAATTAGAATCCCAAGACGTCCCGGCCACAAGCCAAGTTCACACGCACCAGCCAACTCTTCCCCACAAGGCTTCACCATGTGCTGAGTGTGCGGAAGGGCAGTGTGCTACAGACTGGAGACCAGAGCAAGAAAGCTGAGAAAGGTCCCCAACGGAGCACACGAGCACTATCCCAGTACAAGGCAAGGACCTGCTGAAAGCTGAGGACCACACACACATTAAGAACTGAGGTTAAACAATTCAGCCCTCGAAGTACGTGCTGTAGCACCTGACTGAATATTGGGCTCCAGGAGGCAAGACGGAAAGAGAACTCTTGAAGCACAGGAAGCCAGGTGTGCTAATGAGGCACTAAGAAAACAACTCAGGAACGCAAAAAGTTACTTGGAGAGAAGACAACTAGGCTGTAAAACATAAAGAAAACTCAGCATCCTCAGGCTCCAAACCCTGCAAAAAAGTCAATGCTGCTCCCATATTCAAAATGTTTGAAGCCAAGCAAAATATAGTCAAAAACACTGCATTAGGGGACAGGCAGGAAGTGGCCAGAGGAGAGAGAAGAGGGAATTTCAGGGGAAAAGGGGAAG